>VWRL01001306.1:0-49000 GCA_011833715.1 Carcinoscorpius rotundicauda
TGTCATCTTTATTGAGGGGAGAGTGGTTTATGTTGAAGTGGATAAGACATCTTATTTAGTGATATGCTTCATAGTCTTTCCTTTCATGATGATATATTTTAGGAAAGAACTTGTTCTTGTAATTTGTTTTCATCTATACCAGCCTTTCCATTATCTTCAGTGTGGAATTCTAGCTACTTGGTGTGAAGAGTTGAGTAGCATTTCTGAAGTTAATTTTCTCTTTATCTGAAAATGTATTTCAAACAGAAAAACATCCCTCTGCACAACCTCATATTCTTCCTTCCCAGCTCTGATGTATTTGTTTTTCACATGAAGAATGAGCTTTTGTTCAAATTCTTGTGTTTAAGAGAATTACTTCATCCGGAAAATATGTTGCCTTCTGCTGATGATGACTATAATCTAATGGTGATTACATCATAAACTCTTACAATGCACATTAATGTGTAAGGGTAGGAGCTTTGTTCAAACTTCTAGTCTATGAAAAAATCTTCAAGGCAGCATGCAAGGTAATAGTTATTAATGTGCAAAGAAGTAAGGATCTATCTGAAATACATTTTTAGGTAATGAAAAATGTGACTGCTTCAAAACTGAACTTCAGCTCAAAAGCAGAGAGAAGTGTGTAACATTAAATACAGTGAACTTACCTTTATTTGGTGACACACATAAACCAAATATTTTATTTATGACAAACATATTTCAAATGAAGTATTCAAACACTTGCATTAATTGCTTCCATAAAATATTGTTAATGCCATTAACAAGATGTATTTTGGAACATTGGTTGCAAGGAGTAAGGTCAGCCCCTTGAAATAACAATTTTGTGCCTAAATGTAATGAATTTTGCAAGAACAGTCGTTTGAGAGCTGAATTTCAAATTCAGTAGTCCAAACTTATTCTATATCATTCTAAGTATAAATTAAAAACTGATTTTTAATCAAGTTTCTGATTTTATTATCATTTTAAGTTAGATCCAAGACCAAAACATTATTGTCAAAGTTAATTGTGAGTGTAATTTATTAGTTTAAAAGATTGAAATGTATTTACTAGTCAAGATTAGTTTGATTTAAAAATTTACAGTATCAGATCTGAGCATTGTCTTTACCTCTATGTTCTGGATATATGCCATTTTTATTTATTAGATATAATTTCATGGATTATTAAATATTTATTTGATTCAAGTTGTCAATTGAGTGTAATACTACTATTTACTTTTGTATTTGTACATTGGGCTGTAATTTTTAATTTTTCTACTTTTGTTAATTTCATCAGGCTATTTTTCTAAATTATACAATTTGATATTTTTTCAATTTTATTTTTTAACTTTAATATTACATTAGGCTTTTAAAGAATTGTCATGATTAATAATTTAAAGATTTTTTTATAAAATCTAGTGCAGTTTGAATAGTTTAAAAATAAATCATAACTTCATATTTAAGATGAGGTATTCATGTTTTTTGTTTACTCTTTAAGGGTTTTTAAACACTGTTAATGAGGATGGTATCTGTTGAAACAAAATTCATCCTGAAGATCTGGCAACAAAGAACAGCTTGTACTCAGTCTGTAACTCGTTGAGTATAATAACAATGACTGAAGAAGGAAAGGAAGATGATTTCCCTTCAGAACATCTGAGATATCTTCTTGCTCCTTTGGCTTCTTTAGAAGATTTGGCATCAGATGAACTTGAAAGTCCTTCAAGCATTAAGGAAAAAGTGGATGGTTCTGACTCGGATAATGATAATTTAAATGAATCGCTAGATAATATAGATGTTTGTGAAACTGTTTCAGCGGGTTCAGTCTTTACGGCTGTTCCACAAACTGGATATTCATCTGGATTTGTCACTCCTGAGTTTGATAAACAGTTTGAAAGTGATGTTGACTCTCAGGGTACATTAACTCCTTGTGAGGGAGTAAAAAGTCAAACCCCAAGTAGTATCAGGACAGGATCATTTTCTTCATTATTGAAAACTCAGAGATCTGAGCAAGTGGAAGACAGAAGGAAAAACTTGTCAGCTGATTCCATACTTTCAGCTTATGATGATCAAACCTCCTCAGAAAAATCTCACAAAAGGAAAAGTTCTTGGACTGATATTTTTCGAAGTCGTAGTCGAAGTCAGAGTAGGTCGCCTCAGGGTTCTCCAAAGTCTTATCGGAACAACACTGCCTGTAGTACAGATGAAAAGAGCTCAAAAAAGAAAGAGAAAGGAGGGCTTTTCTCGTTATTTAGGTTTGGAGGTAGAAAATCACCAAGAAGCAAAACACCTTCACCAACTCTACCATATTCACCACCATCTATGGTGAATAAAGAAACAATGGATACCAACATTTTTGTTCCCGAATCAGATTTTAAGAAAAGTGAACCGGAGAAAATTCTCATTATAGAAACCTTAAATGATGACAAAGAAATTAGAAAACTTAAAAATGAGAATATAAAATATAACCATGAAGAAATTGAAATCATAGAAGATTCTAAAGATGGGAGTGATGGTCTTGAATATCAAGTGAATGAGAAAGAAATTGAATCAAAAGAAGAAACGGAAAAATCTGAGAAAGAACTTTCTTTAGAATCTAAGTTTATTTATAGTTTGCAACATGAAATTTCTGAGAGACAGAGAAATGGTATTTCAGAACAGGAAAACCAAGACATACTGACACAAGTAGAATGTATTTCTGTAATTGAAGACCATGCCTCGTCTGAGTCAGAATTGGATTTGAAGATGTACAAAAGAATCATGTGAAAAGAAGAGAGAGTGAAGAAGATTATGAAGCCGAAACGCTTCTTGCACAAGAGTCTTTGGATGATGATGATCTTCCTCCATCTAATTTTCAGATACCTGTATCATCTGTAAAAAGTAGTCTTCCAAAACTACCTACTCGACAGCAACGTCTTGAAGTGAGCACAATTCCAGTTGAAAGACCCAGAAGTACAACCCCAATAAGTATTGCTCCACTAGAAGCATTTATTAGATCAGCATCATCTTCACCTGATCCACATGTTGAAAAAATACATCTTTCTCTTCCTGGTGAAGAGTTTAGTTTTAAATTAAAAAGTCCTAAAAAAGTGAACCTTAAAAATTGGGTTGATTTTTGTGAAAAAGGTTTGCAGAGCCCTAGAATTCCAAAAAAGCCACAGGTTTGTGAGGATTTAGATGATAAAGACAAAATTACTCATAACCATTTTCCTGATTCTGCTTTACTAAAAAATGATAGTTGGAGCAATCAAAAACCTGAAAATGAACTGATGATGGAAACAGTACTGCAAGAAGCACAGAAAATTACAGCTGCTTTTGAAAGTGCTTGGATGACTTCTGAAACCCAAATAGGTAACATTATGCAGAGGAAATTTAGTGATGCAGCATTTTCTGAAATCGAAAATATTGAAAGCTTTGAGAGAGCATCATCAGACTCAAGTACAAATAGTTCTTCAATTCCGCTTCATTTGGGTGGAAACAATATAGTCTCAGGTGTTAAGACAGATGTAGGAACAAAATCTAGCATTCTTTGTCCATGTGAATGCCACTCTTGTGGTTGTGGCTGCCATTACATCACTGTTGACCTGTCTGAACGTTTAAGACAGACTTCACCATGGACCTTAGAAAACCAAAGTGCTCCAATAACTGATGGATCTGATATTGATTTTCAGTAGAAACATGCTCTTGTGAGTGTCATTTTGAAAGTGATGTGTCTACAACGTTGTCAGAGAGAAGTTTGGGAAGAGATTCTGAGGAAAAAGAGCTTTCTGGTGATAGTGGCCACGTTCAAGAGCAGCACCTTGCTATCAAAGAAGGAAGTGAATTTCAATTTTGAGACTCCTCAGACATTATTTGATTAGGTGAGTTTTCACATTTTTATATGAGAGAATTCAGAAAACAAGTTGTTTGATGTTTATGAGAGTGTTGTTTTGCACTGGATGCACAAAACATTTATACAAAAATATTAAATGTGAAAGAAGTTTAATAAGCTTACAAGATACTTTAATGAATCACACAATTGTCAGATGTAAACTTAGCTTGAGAATGTGGTCTTTTGTTCATGCTGATGTGTGGAGAAATTTCAATGGTTGTTAGTAACAGTTTTCAACAATATGGTGTCAAATGTTCCAAGTAAACTATCAGAGGTTTTAATTATCTAATTTCTTTGATTATCCATGGAGGAGTTTTTTCTGCCTCTTAACAAAAGTTTTCCTCGCATATGGCACTAAAGATTATTGTTACAAAATAATATATCAATTTTCAAAACATGTAAGAATTTATTCAGAAGGGTTTTTTATGGGGTCAGTAGTGTATTTTTTCAATTGTGTACAACATTTTGTCATGTAGCTTGTGTCCAATAAATTTTTGGAAAAGAGGAACTTAAACAAACTCTGGCTGCTGAAATTTTCCTTATCTGGAAAGGTATTTCAGATATATATTTACCTTTCCACATAAGTTGATAGTTTTTTCCTCATACCACTGCTGAATTTGTTTTACACATGCACCAAGCATTAAGCAAACCTTCCAGTTTGACACACATTAATGTGTACTGTATTTGCCTACAATGCAATCAACATTAGATTTTATTACTCCCACAGTAGAAAAGTGGCACATTCTCTGTGTACAGTAAATCACATGAACACTTGCAGCTTAATAGAAACTCATTGTTTCCCTGGTTCCACTTGACTTCAGATATTGTTTTTTGAAAACGACTGAATTTTTGTTCATGTATCAGCTTTCAGTTATCATTCATGGTTTAATGTTATTTACTTTTTTTCTCTTCCAAGAATGAAAGATACAAGATTTTAAACACTTCAGTTTGGAATTTCTGTTCACATTTTTATTTTTTCTTGAATGCATTTCACTTTTTTTTTTTATCAAAATATGAAATTTTGGGACATTTTATAGTCTGTATTATTGTTTATTTGACAGTATTTGTGTCTCAAAAATGAATCTATAATTTTAATATTGTGAAAATAATCAAGGTCTATGTAGGGATATCCCATATCAACTTAAACTTTTTAAATGGCTTTCTGGATTAGCTTAATTATGAAATCATGTGTTATCATTCCTGGTACCTCTTAAGGTTCTTAAACTACAAGATGAATCATCTGTTAATGTTTTCATTGGCAGCTGGAGACACTAATAATAAGCATTATTATTGTCATTCTGCACAAGATGGTTGGTTCCATCCTGATAAGCCTGGCATGGTCAGGTGGTTGAAGCACTCAACTCGTAATCCGAGAGTTGCAGGTTTGAATCCCCATTACACCAAACATGCTTACCATTTCAACCATGGTAATGTTATAATGTGATGATAAATCTCCCTATTTGTTGGTAAAGAGTAGCTCAAGAGTTGGCAGTGAGTGGTGATGACTAGCTGCTTTCCCTCTAGTCTTACACTACTAAATTAGGGATGGCTAGTGCATATAGTCCTTGTGTAGCTTTGCACAAAATTCAAGAACAAACAACCCATCCTGATTTCAGATCCAGGATTTTGACTTTCTGCTTTCCTTGTTTTAGCTGAGCCTGTCTTATTATTTGATGGTTTTTAACTTAATATTCCTATCACTTGCTTTTGCTTCTGGTTCTTTCCTTTCCAACAAGGAATACAATATTTCATATTCATCCTTTGTTGAGTTGTAACATTTTTTATGTTTCAGCATTTGTATTTTGTTTATTTTTATGATAAGTTCTACACAATTTTTCTTCTGTTCGTTCACTCTTTCTTTCCATCCTCATTATATTCTTATCCACTTTTAATCTACTGTTTCAGCTTAGAGAAACTCAAGCAGAAACAGAATGCTAATAGTAATATTTGCTTACTTTTATTTTTCCACTTTGCTGGTCTAGGCTTCTTACCTTTGGAAGCCTTGTAGAGATGCTCTTCTCTTTTGGAAGCCATATAGAGATGCTCTTCTCTTTTGGAAAACCTCGTAGAAATGCTCTTCTCTTTTGGAAAACCTCGTAGAAATGCTCTTCTCTTTTGGAAAACCTTGTAGAGATGCTCTTTTTTTTTCTCCTCAAATTCTAGATACATTATAACATTCACCCTTGGATTATGTAGGTGACTGTTTCTAGAGCTATCACACAGCTTCAGTCTGGTTGGAGTTATGCTAGCTTTGCTCACCTGTGAACCCTCTTTGCAGAAAACTACCGAGTAACATAAGTAATTTCTTGTGGGCTTTCCATACTCAACATAATTCCACCCCCACAAGATACCTTGCATCTTTGGCACCTAAAAGTGTTTGTACTGTTTCTTTGGGTTATGAATTTTGTGGACAAGGTGTTCAGCCTCAATCTGAAGTTTTTGTTCAAAGGTAGGTGATTGGTAACATACCATTGTTCTGTTGTTCCCAAGTCAAATTCTTGAGATACTTCAGTTCAAAATGGACAGTTTTCTCACTCATAGGTAGTTATTTTTTTTTTACCTATGGATGACCAGGTTTGATGTTTATAATGCATTTCTTTTACGTTTTAATTTGTCCATGATTGTAGGATTTTTCAGTTTATGCTATTTCTTTTGGGTATGCATTGATTTTGTGGATTTTAAATTGGGTTCTGAAGATAATTGTAGCCAGCTTATGGATTTGCAAAACTAAAGTCTGGAGTTTGCTTTAATGCAGTAAACTGAACACAGATGACATATTGTGTAGCTTTATTACCATTCTACTATTAAGGGAGTCTTTTCTATGCATCTGGAAGTTGGGTTCAACCTTCTCTGTCATTGAGACATGGAGCTTCTGGTTACCTAACACTCTGACCTTTTCCTGCACACAATTTTTTATACGTAAATGAAAGGGCAAATGTTTTTAAAGTAATGTGGTGGAGATTTTTCTTTTTCTTATGTCCGTATGAAAGGATATATTTTTTAATTTTTAAGAGTATTTTTTATTGATGTAATCGGAATGTAGATAATTTAGCAATATATACAAGTTGTTTTTATTCATTTCATCTTTATTTATTTTATGTATTGATAGGTGGCGTTTCTCTTTCTGGTACTTCTGCATGTATTATAAACCAACGTAAGATTGTTTACGTTAGTCGTGTATAACGTAGTGGTTACAAAAACGAGGTTATTTTTTTTTATTGGATGAAAACTTCGTCTTATGGTTGAATTTTCTGTGAATGTAAATGAACTATAGCAACCAAAACAGGAAGATTACCGACGAAACCCCTATACCTTTCACTTATACGTAGAAAACCCGAAACATGAAAAGAAATATGCCACCATTCTATTCTGACGCATGAAAATCGCGGAGTAAAATTATTTTGAAAAACAAATAACAGACGTTCAGTTAGTGTAATACACGCACACACACGTATATATATATATATAAATCTTTTATCAAACCGAAGCGCGAATCCAGGCGATTTCGCAGAAAAATTTGTAATTGGATGGGAGAAGGGAACTGAAGCTAATGTCCGGGAGATTTCCGGGAGATATATTTTAAGGCTGGGGATCTCCGCTTACAGATTTTTATATTCGATTAATAATGCGCAGGTAGCCCAGTTTGCCTAGTTTATAAAACACCAAATCGATAAATAAAATGAAGATATTTAATCGTGTGTTTGAGTGATATGGAGAAACATGCAGGTATTTGACAAACTATATGTAAAGTACAGTGTTTGTGGTAAGACAGGTATTTAAAGTTTGGAGAGAGCAAACAAAATATAGATACACATTGTGTATATTTTTCTCCCCATCCACTTCTCTATTTTCGTTTTTGGTAGTATGATATAACTTGATTCATTTGTTTATTTTTACAAGTATGTATAAAACATCTACATTTTGCAGGTGGTACAAACAACTACAGGTTTGTCTTGTGTTTGTTCTGCATTGCTGTGTATCCGTTTCGATAAAGAACGCTAGATAGGGAAATCAGACGTCTTAACGTCAAACTATCTGGCAAAAAGCAGTTAAACTCAGCTTGTTTGAAACGTTTAGTAAATTTATTAAGACCGATATATTTATGACGAGTATTGAAGCTTAATTTTTGATTTCCCAAAGCATTAAAAGGTAAGACTTGTTCTTCACACGTTGAAGAAAATAGATTAATTACAGTATGGATTTGGCATTGTTTAGTATTTGTTGTTTTCACGGGACAATACATTTTATAGTATTAATAATGATGCTTACCAATTACAAGTTTTATATTAGTGGTTTAAAACGTTTATAAATCTTTCGCAGTTTAAATACATTGTCAATAAATAGTAATTCCTTTACTTAGTTTTTTTGCAGAAAATGAAAAGATTATGAATAAACTAATTAAATCTGTTGAAAAATAAGAACTAGTGATTATAGTTGTACTTGATGTAATGTAAACGTCGTTAGACGAATCTGTGAACAGTTGTTTTGTGTTGGAGCTTCATAAAAATTTCCTTACACAGGAAAATACCTTATGTTATTTAATGTAAAAAATAGTTCCTGTTGAAAATTACTAATCGAAGTTTCTGGTTATTATCCGTTCATAGATGACCTGCATTAGTTTCGAATTTTGTCCCGGCGTTGAACTTTCTTACAAAGTTTAATTGTTGACGTGGACTATTGATTGTATTGTATGCGCGAAGCCTGCTTTATCTTCTGCCCTGTGACTGTTAACGAATGTCCAGTGGCCGTTCCGAATATTCGCGAGGAGTTGTGGGAAAAAGTCGCATCCCATGCGGGGGTGCATCAAACTGTTGTAACGGTAGTTTTGTAGACGTGCCGGCGTCGGCCGCCAGACTTTACATTAGAACTTTCGAAACACAGGTACGTAACGTCGCTGTTAGTATTGACATGAAAACTAAAAATAAAGTGATTGGTAAAACTTAACTGACAGAGTAGTTTCTCAAATGTGTATGTTAGTAACAATAAACTTTGAATTTTCCAACAGAACATACTTGTATAGGCTTAAGGACGCGTCCACGTTATGAAAAACATTTTGGAATTCTGTACATGTTATACTAACAGTAATCTGCAAATACAGAGGTTAGATATTTTTGTTTGACATGATATGAAGTAATTCAGTATATTTTGATAACACTATCATTATTAAACCTTCTATTTTATTTCTATATGTTAGGGTCATTTTGTTTTTCACTATAAGAAAACAGTGTGATAGTTTAAATTGTTGTTTAGAATGACAAGATACTTAAAGCTGAGCCCCTCTGTATTTTTGAAGTGAAAAGGCTCAGAAAGATGGAACTTATAAAGTACATGTTTTTCAGCTGATGTACAAGTTTTATATTTTTCTCTTGAACTGAATGTTTGACTGATTGTTTACCTGTCTGTAGACAATAAAAGTGAGATCAATTTGGATGTATACCTTGCATAATGTTTTCTTTAGTTGGGAATAGTTAAACTCCAAGCTAATTATATCAGTGTATATTATTGTTTCACTGCTGTGTTTTTGTAAATTTAAATTTTTTATGTTCTTCAAAACTTCAAATGAAATATGTTCTGTGTATTTGTTTATATGAAAAGGTAAAAGAGTTTATAAGAGAAACAGAAGAGTAAAGAAAACAAATGTGAATGCAACAGGTGGTAAGGAGACTGTAGTTGGTGTTTCAGTGTGAAATTATTTCAAAGACTGTAGGAGTCTGTAGTTATCAGAAGTTGAAAATTGTTTCAACTCATGAATGTGAGTCAATAGAAGAACAGGGACAACTGGGATATTTAAAAAGTGTGAACATGACAAAACTAAAATAAGGTCTTGTGTATTGATACTTAAGGTGTATTTCTTCCGAAAAATAAGCTTTTTGTCTTAGAATAACCACAAGTGAGTTCAATTGAAGTTTTGGTTGTTATTGTTTAAGTATGGAAAATTTCTGTACGGTTCATAGTTTTTTGCTAAACATGCTTTTTAGCAAAGTAGTTGAAATTTTAAAGAATTGAATTTTATTGAATTCAGGTTTTTTTTTTTTTATTGTGTGCACATCTATGATAGAGGCACATTAAAATATTAACATTTGGGCTGTTTTAATTAAAAACACCATCTCAAAGATATGTTATTATTCTTTCATTACAGGGTGCAAAAATTATATAACTTGTGGAGAAGAGGTCCAACTAATATTTAAGTTTTTAGTTCATTATTTTTGTTATTAGAATTTAATTCATTCTTTTGTCTCAATTTCTAGGGTTAGTGTAGATAATGGATTATTTAAAGAAAAAAATGAAAAGCCACAAGAAGGAAAGTGGTAGTGATGAAGAGTTGGACACTGGTGAGTATTTCAGTCAGCTTGAATCAAATGGTAGACAGACTCAGCAGAACAGGTTGGAGGACTGGCAGTTCTTCCAGCAGCTCACACATAAAGTTCAAGGTACACTTCAGAAGACACATGCTAACCTGAGTAAGCTGAAGGAAGAAAGTGCCATTTCTGTCCTTCATAAATCACAACCTTCTTCCAATGAAATAGAAACAAAACATTTTTCCAGTGAAAACAGGATTGACAGTGACAGCTCGTTTTTTGTACCAGACCAAAATGAACTTGACAGTTTATCTGTAATTTCCCAAACAAAAATTTCCAGAGGCTCGAAGCCTCCTCCTAGACCCCCACCACCCAAGAGAAATAAAGATAGAAAAAATGGGGAGAAAAAGATTTGCATTTTCTCAACACAACTCCAGAAACTACAAAAGAAATACAAATACCTTTACTAATTTTCACTGCAGAATACAGTGAAGAACACATCGAACAAGATGAAAATAAAGAGATGGAAGAGAAACCTTTGACCAATTTTTCCCTGGAAGGCAGTTCTGAGGTAAACAAAGAAAATTCTGCAGTTTCCTACCAGTACCTTGATAAGCTGAACATGTTGGAGGATTATTCTTTGAATTTTGATGACCCTTTTGATACATCCTTTGTAGACCTGTCATGTCTGTACTCATCAGAAGTTGGTGTTGATGATGATAAAAGGAAAGCACCTGTAGTAATTTGTGAGAATAATGAAAGACCTGTTTCTTATTCACACATAGAACCATTTTTTTATGATTCTCCAAACCTTTCACCTCCTGAGAATCTTGTTAGTGATTTATCAATGGTGTTTGAAGGATGTGGGGATACCTCTAAAACATCGTTATTTCATTGTCATCTTAAACCAGTTGTGAAAGATAGCAATGATTTGCTGACGAAAGGACCAGAAAATACTCTGAAGGTATCAGGGTTTCCATCGAAGAACCCATTTATTTCAAAACAAGTGAAACCATTTAATCAGTTGTTTTGTACTACAAATGTAGATGTTTCTCACGTGTCAGTTGTATCAGACTCTAGCACTAATCCATTCAAATGTGAAGGTAATTTCATGTCTGAATTTCACAGTAGTAGTCAGTGTGTTGTAAATAATAGTGCTGTTTCTTTTTATTCTTATAATCAGTGTGAATTTCAAAAGTCAAAAGAACAACCACTGATAGACTTTGCTGAAGACAGTGCCATTATCAAATCTGATTTGGAAAAAGAAACATCACAAGATTTAGTAGCACTTTTAAATTTTGATAAACATGTAAAAGGAAGAAGTTTAGGGAAGAATACAGAAGAAATCCCTAGAAAAGAGTGTTCAAATGAAAGTAAAATGGCAATACAAACTGCTGATGTTTTCTCTGCAACAAAATTTATAGAAAAGGAAAAACAAGAAAACTTTGACTCCTTTGGATTACACAGATGTTTTGTAACTAAGGATAACAGTATGTTGGACAAGTGCGATCTCTCTGAAGAATCAAGTACTATAAAAAGTGAGAAGCATGTTCAAAAACAGAACTGTAAATCTTCAGTTTTAATACCTTCAGAGAAGTTGAAGTTGGAAGGTAAAACTGTGATGTTTGAAGATTTTTCTTGGTTTACATTGCAAGAGGATAATTGTATTTATTGTAGTGATAATGATAATGTTGCCACAAATAAGAAAGATGATTTTAGTGTTGTTAAATCTGATAATTCTAATACTTATCTTTTGGGAAAGTCTAAAGTTGCTGATTCTGATTTTCAACATACTTTGGGTGTTGAAAATCAAATTGTCTCTTTCAATATAGGTAATGAATTTGTGCAGGAAGGAACCAATATTCAGTATAGTAAGAAACAAATTCAAAGTGGAGTAGACCTTTTCTCAACTACAGTTGAAAATAAGAGTGCATGTAGCATGAAAAGTGTAAGAACATACAGGCAAAATGATTATGAAGTTGATGCTTTAGCTTCAAACAAAGTCTTGAATTTGGATTCATTTGCAAAGATACTAACTGGTTTAGTGATTTTGAGGAGGTCTATTTGGAGAAGGAAAATAATAAAGATAACCTGGTAAACTTTGATTTAGATGAAGATAGTAATCTGTTGAATGAACAAGCACTTACAAAAAACGGGGTTTTAACAACTATAGAATTTCTAGCTGGTAGAACATCTACAACGGAGTTACAAGAATTTGATCTTCTTCAAGCTACTGAAACAGAAAAACATTTCACCTCGTCAGGTTTTGATCCATTTGATACCAATGTGGTACAGCTAACTTCTGGTTCTGACCCACAGGTATCCACTGACACTACTGCCTTTGAAGCTTTTGCAGCCAAGTTTGAAGAAGCTATTGAAAAACAAGAGAGAACTGTTGATGAATTTGATTCATTTGTATCTCTGAAATTAGATAACAAGTTGCTGAGTAGTGATGAAGATGATTTTAATTTGGAAGAAAGAGCTGTTGAACTTTTGTCCCCCAGAAATGAACCAGATGCAATTCCTTTAGAAAAGCTGCCCAAGAAACCATCTGAAGACTCGTTTAGTGATGAATATGAAGGAAATGCTGTTGACTTTTCCTTTCTTATTAAACCAAAGATAAGAAGCAGACCAATAAAAGACAAAAGTTCTTTGCAATCTATGTCCTTGCTTCCACCACCTCCAAGGAGTCCAGATTATTTTTCTACTTTCAGCACCATGGAATTTGATTATGGTCCAAGGTTGTCGGAAGGAAAGCAAACATTAGAAACAACACACAAGTTACCAGAGCAGGAAGTAGAAACTCCTGAAGCATTTAGAAAGTCAAGTGTGCCTATCAGTCACATGGATTCTTTTGAAACTGCTTCTCCATTGTTTGATGATGACATTTCTGAGCCATTAGAGGATTTTATATCAAAACATAGTGAAGATGGCTGGGAATTACTTTTGCGACAGCCAGTGAAGAAAAAAATAACAGGAAGTAGGTTTTGGAAAAAGGTTTATGTGAAGTTTTCAGAAAACAGTGTTGTGCAACTCTTCAGTTTAAAGGAAGACAGTAGTCCATTTCAAGAAGTTCCACTTCAGGTAAGCATAGTATTTCTCATTATAATTATAAAATTATTGTAGTTTGGTCCATTATTTTGCTTTTTTTGGCATTTTTACAAGATATTACATATTGTATTTAAGTATGTAAAGATGTTTCAGAACTGTCACCTTGTATAAAATAGCCTTTCAAATTTTTTTTGTAAAGATGTTTTGTTGTCAAAGAAGAAGATTAAGGCTGTTTGTGGAACAACTGTGGTTTGAAATATTCAAATAATAAATGTTGTATGTTGCACCTAGTCGTTTTTCATCATTTGTTTTCAAAGCTGTAGAGATACCAATAGTTTGTCTGTAAATACATGTTTTTTTTATGGTCAAACATTTTAATCTAAGGCATGAAAACAATAGAACATTAATTCAATGATTGAAAACTGAATTTGAGGGTTTTTGAAAGGTATCAGATCTTTTGTATCAAAAATATTGTTTTTAATTCATGCTTTATAGAATGGTACTTGGTTCCTGGAAAGCCACTGACAAATTTACAGACTTACAATACAAAATATTTGGCATTTGATTCCCTTGGGTCGACAGAGTGCAGATAATCTGTGGTTTAGATTTGCATTAAGAAAACAACATTTTTCTGCCTTTGTTTCATATACTGTTATTTTCCTTAATTTCCAGTTCTTGGTTTGAAAAAACAGACACGTGAAAGAAAACTATAGAAGTAGTGCTGTGATCATGCTTTATGAGGATGTGTTTTAAAATTTTATTTTTAAGGTAAACAACAACAAAAAAAAAACATTTTATAGCATATGACTGTATGTCTGTTGAGAAGTTGAATATAATTCACTACCATTAAGATTCCAGTTTTTAGATTAGGTGAGTCATGCTTTTGACATGCGTATTGGTCAGTAGTGCAGGTTTCTGGTTTTAAAATCATTTAGTTGAAAACTGGAACCATTGAAAAAAATTCTTTTTTAAAATCCTTTACAGATATTTAGACTAAATGTTAAATTTTATTTCTTTGGCACTGTAATAATGTTTTTAATATATTTAGGAACTTAATATTGCAATTAGATTTTTAATTGTATGTGGTAGGCTATGCTTTATTTTTAATATTGAAATTTGTACTAATTTTGGTCAAAGGTACTTTTATTTTGAGTTTGTGTTGAGTATATTGATGAATAGCTATAATTTTCTTTCAAGTTTAGGAAATTATTTACAAACATGCGAGTTGCAATAAATTGATCAAGTATTGTTTATTATTTATTCAGGCAGATAGTTGTTTAAGTGTTGTAGATTTGGACTTGTTGTTTTCGATGAAGTAATACAAATATGATAATTACCATAAGTACAAAAGAAGTTATCAAGGTAGTGACTTTTTAATGTTATTTTTGAAGTTAGACCTTTTATTAATTTTGTAGAACTTGTACAGTTTTACAAGTTATTGATCTTTTAGTGAAGGAAATAAAATGTTTTTGTTATTGTTGGGTGAGATGAATTAGTTCTTATCAAATTTTTTAAAGGATCGTGCCCAGCATTTGAAACCATTAAGATCAGTAATGTTATTTAAAATCATGTTTTAATTCATGCATGTTATGTTAAATGAAGCAACAAGATGTTCACACTGAAGTGGCATACTTAAGAAATTATTTATTGGATAAAACAGGAAATGTAATTAGTGTTTTTGATGAATCATATGTAAATGTCCCAGTTTAGTTGTGAAATTTATAAAATGCAGACATTGTTCTAAAATATACCTCTTGGATTGTTAGTGAAAACTGTCATGTTAGGATGTATGTATGACCTGAATGTTTATAAACTGTGAATATGCTTGGATTTATCTTTAATTGCTGTGTTTATGAAAATGTTAGGATATGATTTAATTAATGGGAAAACCAGTATGACAGCTCATCTAAGAGGGAGTACAGTTTTGTGGTGTATAGTAAACAGCTACAAATTGAAAGCTGGAGTGTACATTAGGTCCTTGTATGGCATAGTAGCTCAGCATCTGTAGACTGGAACTTAACAAGACCAATATGCTGCAAAGCTAATCTATGTATGTTACACTTCCAACCTTTTAATATATTTTCAGAGTGAATGCAGACTGTTGTTTCAGTGTACATAATTTGATTATTTAAAATATTTGAAATAGAGTAAAGTAACCAAACATGCAACTAAAGAGATGAGGGTTGGTGAAGTTGGATCTATGGATCTGATCAGACTTAAACGTTTGTGGAAAGTTACCAGACAAGTTTCTAATATAGACATTGTATTTATATGAATAATTGCGAAGTTATCATGTTGGATGTTAAATTATACAAGTTCAGTATTTAAAATTGAACATTTCTTGTGTGTTAACTGTACAGAAATGAGTTTTTATCCAGCACATGCTTTGTCAGAATACTTTGTGCTGTTCACTAAGTAGTTTAAAAAAAAAACACTTCTTATAATTGGTAGATAAGTATGATCAGTCATCAGCCTGTAAACAACAGGTACTTAGTGCCCCAGATTAGTTGATAAAATTTTAACATGACAATCTATTCCATGTCAGTAATTTGATGCACAATTATTTAAATTTTAGGCATGAATTCCTCTCAACTATTTCTAAGTGTAGCATATAGTCTTATTATGATTAATTGGCACCATGGATATTCATTGGAGTAACCTGTTGTAATGTACATAAAAGTCATTAGTTTTCTGTTGTTTGAATGTGTGAATTTCAGTTTATTCTGTAACTATTTTAGGAATATTGTTTTGGACACTTGTATCTTATTTGTGAATTCATAGTCATAATATCTTTCACATTTTACTCATGTTTTCTAAAAAGCTTAGGTTCGTCTTGTGTCACTACAGAAAAAATGAAAACTTGTTTAAGATGAATGTACAAATTTTTTTCATACAACAAAGAGACTTAGATTATTTACAAAGATGTGACCTTTCAAGAGTTTTTACATAACATTAATAATTGTATTTTAATCCTAATAACCTATATATTTTTATTTATTTGTGGGTGTTAATTTATTAAGCATTTATTGCAAGTCTGTGTTGATCATACACTGATTTATTCTGTATTAAGTATATAATTATACTGGATCAAGTAAATGGGTCTATTCAGAGTAGATGTAATAACAAAAGTAGAATTTCAGACATTTATAATTGCTGTTTTTAGTTTTGTGTTTTGCTTATTTTTTGGTGTTTCATTTTCACGTACATAAAACACAATTTTAAGTTACTTATAATTATAAATAAGGTACATCTGTATGAATCTAATCAACTGAATAGTAATGATTTTGATATAGTTTGTAAAAGAAGTAAGAGCTACAGTTTAAAATGTCTATTTTTAGTTGTGATGCTGCATAACATGCAAGCCAAGAAAACAGCACAGTGGTGTATGAGGTATTGGTATCTCTAAAACTAATAGAATAATATCACAGTAAAAACACAGCACTTAAACAAATTTAGTTAATCCAGTGATATTTTGATCAAATACATATTGTTGGGCTTAACCTGTTCAGTGCCGTAGACAAGATAACTCATTCAAGCCAATCGGTAACACTGCCACAGATGAGTTAATTTGTTCTCAGTAATACTTAACTTCAACACTAGATGTCAGCACCATACATGCATTTGACCTACTTACAAATTGTTTCACTTTCTATCCAAAATGGCATCACGAAAAAGATACAAAATGAAGAAGCAATAAAAGGAGCTGCCATAGCAGCTGAAATACTTGGCAGTCAACAGGTTAATATGATAGTATAATTACTCTTTGGAATGGGTGAGCCAGTCTTGTGTTTTTACAGTAAAGTGACTTAATTATATAGCATTATGTCTAAACATTGTGTGGATTCCAATTGTTTTGAAATCTCATTTTTGCTAAGATGCCAAACTTAAGTTTTTCATCATTTATAGAGCTTTACATTTAGTTTGAGCCTTGTTGAACATTTAAAAAAGAAGAAAACATCTTTTTTTCTGTAGTTCAAACATTTATGATAAAACATCAACTTCAGATATTATTTCAGACCACTTAGTATTGTTGTAAGTGTTCATTAGGATGTTTCTGACAATATCAGGAACTCTGTGTTGTGCTTGTAAGCTATGGAGTTATTCAAAATCTTTAGAACCATCTGAGGGAGTATTATTTGTTTAATTTAAAAATATTTTATACTAAACCAGAATTTCTCAAACTTCTCAAGCTCATATACCACATTTTGTTTAATCTTTTTTTTTTTGAAATACAAATTAAGACCTAATTAAAAACAAACTAGAATAACCACAGTGGGACCCTTCTAAAGCAGCCATCTTTGGGACTGAGACAAACTGGCCTGATTAGAGGGGTTCCACTGTACATAATTAGGAATTATGTAAACAAAAAGGGACTGATTGAATGACTGCTTTTAATGGGTGACTGAATCTGAGGGGTGGTCACTTAGAGGGGCTTCACTGTAATAGCAGAAATTAATATTTGTAGCACTTGCTCACTAATAAAAATGATGTAATTGTTTTTCCTGATATAATAAAAGAATGTACTTGCCAATTTTGTCCGTTTGAACGGAAGAAAACACCAGTGAGTGTATGTACTTGGCATTAGAGTACAGAAAAATGGAAAGTAATTTGTATATTTATGTGGGAATCTCAAATTGGGTTATTACAAATGTTATAATATTTTAAGCAGTAAAAAATTTACCTGACCCACTCCCAAAGGTTGTGTCTGAAACACTGATGAAAACTATAAATAGTAATTTTTGACGTTATTTTTTTCCAGGTACCACTTACATTAGTTCCTTGTACTATTACGTTACATGTACTAAAGTGTGAAAATCCCTGTACCAACATAGTTTCTCCTCTATTCAAGTGCCTCAGCCTAAACATCAGCCCATTGGTCCATTGGTACCTAGTATAAATTCCTTTCATACCCACAGGGTTTTTCTACTCAGAATGCCATCAGTAACTAACATGTGTCTTTGGGTTCTGTGGGGTTTAGCTTTGAGAACTTCTGAATGTGTGGAATACTTTTACCATGGATAATTTTTTTCTGTTTTTTTAATTTTGCACAAAGCTACATAAGGATTGTCTGTGCTAGCCATCTCTAAATTAGCAGTGTAATACTAGGGGGAAGGCAGCTAGTCATCATCATCCACTGCCAACTCTTGGGCTACTCTTTTTACCAATGAATAGTGGGATTGACTGTCATATTATAATGCCCCCACAGCTGAAAGGGTGAGCATGTTTGGTGCAACTGTGATATTAACTCGTGACTCTCAGATGATGAGACAAATCTCTCAACCCACATAGCCATGCTGGGCCATTACCATGGATAAATGGATACCACAAGTCTTTGCATCAGGATTAGTCATACAGTTTACATCTTCATCTTCTACCCATTCTGTAGTGTTTCCACCTTCCACAGATCCTAAGATTTGAGAACTTTATTCCAGGACTGTTGGAGATTTATTGGTGAAAGGGGAAATGAAGAGGACCATCTTAGTTCTTCCAATGTTTTTATTCCTATTTGTATGTTGTACCAAAGAAGACAGGATATTGGAGTCTGGTCATCAATCTTTGTCTTCCAAATCAATTGATAGAACCTCCAAGGTTCAAGATTGAGTCATTCCTCACTCTGCACTGGCATTTTTTACCAGATATGTGAATGATCAAATTTGATTTCTCCTGTCTGCACATTCTCATGGTGGAGCATTCCCAAATACTTACCTTTCCTGTTCTCACTGCATGAATAATGTCTTTTTGAAGGGATGTGGACATCACTGAAATTTATTTTTAAAATAAGTAATTTTGTAATGAGTACTATCTTACAAATTTGGAAAACCCATAGAAAAGTAATAAAAATAAAACAAGCAAAGTTTGTTTATGGCAAGGCTAAGACTATATCATACCTCTAAGTGTTCACCAACTAACAGTAGGATTGACTGCCATTTATTATAATGATCTTATGGCTAAAAAGATATGTTTTAGTGATGGGTTTGGTCACATGGCTTTTGGATATGTGTATGTCAGGAATGTTTTGAAGCACAGTGTTTTTGTATTTTATGTTTTGTAAAGATTTTCTGCTTATATAATGCAGAATACTATGTAAACGTGACCTCTACAGTAACGTTACTTCCATAATTGATAAATGTAACACATTTGTTTCTAATGGCATGTTAATGCTTCAGTCATTTCTTTTCATCAGGTGCTACTGATGCATTAATGCATCTATCACCAAAGTGGCTACAACAACATGAGAGCATACAAATAAAAAGCTCCTTTGTGTCTTACAGTGACATTGTGTGTCCTGCTCTTTTGTGAATGATAGAAAACATTTCTAAACTAAAGTTTCCAGGCATTAGGTCTGAAGATTCTGCATTTCTTGTTGTTATTTTTATATCTACAAGATGAAGGGGTTGTACAAACATTTTTTACTCTGAGTGAAACTGTATTTCACAAAAATCTGATTCAGGGTAATTTGAAAAGTATTTTGTAGATAGGGATAGTAATTTTGGGTTTAGTGATTCTGATTGTGATGACAAGAGGCTTGGATTATACAGAGAAGGTAAACATTCAAGCTGATTTGTCAATAACTAACACAATACTAGCATTCTTTGATGTATGGCAGACTGGCCAGGATAAATATTTTAGTCTTGATTTTACTGCATAAGTACATAAAAGCATAATGTAATAAAACAATTTATTAAGAACAGCCAAACGTGAATCAATAAATAAATGGGCAGTGGAATCTATGTAAAAAATAATTTTACTTACTGATAACACAGAAATTTATCAAAAACAACCTGTGAATAGCCCTAATCAGTTTATAAAGAATAACAAAAAATTCAATTAACAGATAATACTATGCATAAAATGGAAACATTTAATTATTTTAAATTGGTACTTGAATAATAAAGGCCACACAATCATTTCTGAAAATACCTTTGTATGTGCTCACTTGATTAACACACAGACAAAATCTAAATTTCACGTGTATTGAAAATCAATTAAAATATGTATCATGGTGAACCTCAGCCAATAACTTGTAAATTTATGCAAAGTCAATGATTATTTTAATGCAGAATAAGCCTAATTAAAATACTGGATAAAATACTAACAGCTATTTTGGGAACAACTATTTTCCATTTGCTTTGTGTAGCTGCATGCATTGTACATACAAAAGCAGGCTCATAGAAGCAATGTTTGGATTTGCCTTTGAAGCAAAGTTGCTATTATAGAATAGTGATTATAAAAGAATAGTAGTTGATAATAAATGTTGTATATTTAGTGGTCAGCAATGAAGATGTACTGTAGTAAGTTTAAGTACAGAACAAGGAAATTACATACCACTGGAGTGTTTTGAATTCAAGTGGTGAGTGGCAGTGTACTTCGTAATGGATTTATTGCCATTTACAGACTTGTCCACCTTTTTACTTTTTATTGATATTTTTGATGGGTTTAGCGGAAAAGTAGAATGAATTTTGTTTACATTGTCTCATTCTGAGGTGTTCTTTGAAGAAGGAAATCCAATTTGCCCATCAACATTCCATTCACCAAATGTTGATAACAAAACAATTTTGCTGGCTAAACCAAGACATGCTTTCAAGACAAGTGAAATCAGAACTAAACCGTGATAATCTGTAATCAGTATGACAGCCCCTCATGTCATGCAGAATTTGTCAAATACGATTTAAGCCATGATCAGTTTTATTAAAGCTCTTTCCTGTTCTGAATTTGTTAGAATCTGTTTTGTAATTTAAACTTTAATATGTTGATTTAATTTTTCAGTTTCAAATATTAGAAATGTATATAATGTGACAATATGAAAATATTGTAAAATTAAAGTAACAAAGTCATTGCAGCATCAGGGCCACACAAGCTTATCAGTGAGCTTGTCCTGTGTAAGTAAACAGCAACTGATTGCATGAACAGTGAGAATCATGACAGACTTGATAGCAGTTCTAATAAGCCATCACAAAACCTATTTTGTGTTACCTCATGAGCATCAGTGTAATGATGCATATCACATGTGAAAGTGTGATTTTTGAGAAATGTATTTGTCATCCCTTAAAGCCATATTACTGAGAGCAGTGTTCTGTTACTAGATGTACTAGATGAGTGAATCAGTGTTTCATTTTTGATCAGACTATTTGTTTCAGTGTTCTCTGTACTTGAGATGTTTGGTGGGTTATCCGTGTTGTGGTTAGGTTTAATCTGCCTAGACTTCACAGTCATCGAGACGCTTCAACAGCTATTATATTCTTTCAGAATCTCTGTATACTCAACCTTATGTGTGTAGTCTCAGGCAGGCCATTAAACTGTTATTACTTTGAATACACAGCATTGCCTTTGCATTTTATAATTTTGGTGCAAATACAGAATATGATAACAACAACAAGAACATTTTATACACAGCATGAGTTTCCTCTGTAGTACATCATAAAAAAATGAATTTTGCATCTGCACACTAACAGTAAAATATAGACCTGCATCACAAGATGTTTATGTTTTCTTTAAAAATGTCCCATTTGTAAGAACATTTTAAATATGTTTAAAAACTACACCAGTCTTTGTAGTGCCCGTGGACAGCATGGGTGTTGTGTGATTCAGCTTTGGTTGACCTGAAATCATTGTTTTGTGTTTTCTGGGAATAAATTAGTATTTTTCAAGTATAGTGTGCTTTATGTTTAGAGACTGTTTTAAGCATGTGACTTACACCTACTTCAGCATTCAACCCTTGAATCATTTTATTTATTTATTTTAGTACACAGTCTTTTGACATACACTTCTACCACTTTTGTGGTGTAACAGTAGGAAAGTGAATTTTTATAACAGAAAATGAACTTTGAACCTTATTCTTTTTCATGTAGTTTATATTATTGAAGGATAATATCAAATGTGTAAATGATTTTTCACAAGTAAATATGCATTAAATAATGCTTGCATTGGTTTTTTAGTTTTACTCAAGCAGCTTGTGAAGTTATCTGTAGAGATGAATTGTAACATCTTATATATATGTGCCATATAATTAGAGATACACTGAAATGTGTTGTTGGACTTTATCAAAGAAAGAAAGTTGAACTACACAGCTTTTAGAAAAGTACACATAACATTAGGTTGCAGGATTTACTGCATTTACTAAGACTTATAGAATTAAATGAAGCTTCTAAAAATATTTGTTTCCTGTAAAAAGAAAATTTTGATTAAAATCTTATCAAGTTTTCTGTAACAAACAGAAATTAATAAGATTTCCTACATTCATTTTTATAATGAAGGTTTTACTGTTTGATAAAATATTGTTTCAGAAAATGTGTTTGATGACAGAGTAACGGTAGAAACCCAACAAGTGGTATGAAAAGTGGGAAACATATGGTTTGTAAAGTTGTGTTGTTTTGGAACAAGAATCTTTTACGGTGATGCTGTTTATGGAACTTGCTTGCAACTACATGTACTTGCAATTTCCAAGGCCTCTTTCTGTTTTATCGAAATTTCTGTCACTTGAAGCTATTTGGAATAATGAATAACTCATTTTTATAAGTTCAGTAACTTTATAATAAAATGCAACTTGCCTCAAATATTACTGTTTAAATTTTACAAAATCTGCCTTTGTTTAGAAAAAGTTTCTGATGCAATTAAAATGTGATTCTGTTTTTTTTATTTATGTTTTTGTGATTCTGGTGCATGTACAGTGGAGGAAACAGTGCAGGTTGTGCTGTGTTCTTTGTTTCATTTTACTTAAGTTATGAGTCTAAAGCTAGAAAGCAGTTTTAAAATATCCATCTACTGACAGCAAATACGGTTATTATTCTGGAAAACGTTTAAATAGTTTAACAGTAAATGTCTTTCTTTTCATTGTAGATGATGAATACTCATCTCTTTTAATTTTTCTGACAATATAAATAGAGAAACTATTAATATTTGTAAATGTTATTTTTAACGTGCTCTGAAGAGGTAATGTTTGGTTGTGTATTCTGAGTGTGCTTATGATTTTCTTTTTCATCAATGTAAAGATTACATGTTTGATATTTTTGAACTTAAAATTTTATCATAAAAAGTAATAAGGTATACTGTGCATAAAAATAATTTTTGACTATTTTGTATTCATTTGTAGGCTTGTTACTCTATATCAGAAATCAGTTCTCAACAGTATGATGTGTATGGGAAAATTTTTACAGTTAAATTACATTTTGTGTTCTATCGAGAACGAGTGGGTGTTCGACCAGGTCAGATATCCAAGGTGATGCAAGAACAAGTAACAAACATAAGTCAGATTGGAAAATTAGGCCTACCACTGCAGCATGTGCCACAAGCATCATCACTGCTGAAGCTGGGATCTCAGAGCTACAAAGATATCAAAACTTTTGCTCATGTAAGGGTCTTTAGTAATGTGGATACTAATAAGTAATACAGTTATTAATAATTTCTAAACATGAGTAAACTAATAATTTAAACTAAAATTTTATACAATAAATCATGCATTAATTGAAATAAATCAATTATTTAGTGTAATACAATTTTGTTAACTTTCAGACAAAGCATTATGAAAATTATACTGAGAACCCAAGTTGGTATGGAAAATAACTTAATGGTATAATGAAGACTTAACCTGGAGATGAAAGTAGCTAAGGGGCAATAATGACAATCCACTTTTGGATTGAGAGTACCCCAAGGGATTTTATTTGAAAGGCTGAGTATTTGATGGGCAGCTGAGAATTAGTTTATCTGATTCATCAATTTATTTCAATGGAAAAATGAGTTCTCACATGAATTTGTGAAAAAGGATTGAGATGAAATCTTCACATTATCAGTGGTTTAGGTTTCGTTACCATATTTCTCAGCAATAGACACATTACTTTTCTGGATATTTGTAACCTGTCTCAAGTGCTGACCAGTAACATGTGAAGACACGGTTGGATTGTAAAACAGATGGCTTTGTGTGATTCAGGAAGGTTGTAATTAAATTCATTACAGATACAGTTTTTGTGTTTTGTGCAGTTGTTATATCACTGAGGAAGATTTTTTTTTTACATGAGATTCTCCCATTACAGTATTTATAATATCTGTGTACATACTTTGTAAATAGTTTGGAAATGGATATTATGGAGTCTGTTTTTTTTAATTTGAGAAATATAATATCCAGTAATGGTTGGTGAAAAGTATGTGATAAGTTGTTTTTAATGTTGTACACCATAACCTCAGTAGTACAAGATGCAACTTCTGGTGTCTCAGCTTTTAACATTGAGAAGGTGTTGCAAACTCTTTCATAATCTGTTTTGAATGAATACTTTATGAACTTACTAACTATATTTTTTTGTGAGACAATTTATAATTTCCAAATTTTCATAATGGAGAACTGAAGTATAATTTATGATAATTTGAAAAAAATGATGAATTTAAAGGAAGGACTAGCTATAAATAAAGAAGTTATCAAGGTTTAGCTTTGTTTAATCAACAAAACCTTCTTTTTAGAGGGCTACATTGTTATGACGATGGAATGTTTGTTCATATTATGAGCTTCATTGTCATTAATATCTTTTTGTACAAGAATAGGTTAACAGGGGTGGCCAAACCGTGGCTCACAAGCCTTGACATATAATGTGGAGCACACGGAAATATGTCAGCTGAGCTTCTTTTTGCATCACAATTAATATAAAGGGTAAATAAAAAATTTTCAAGCTTTATATTTATTTACTAGGTATGAACTGAGAGTCCACCGGATTAAAACAAGTTTAATGTTCATGGTGAGTAAATATATTTAATAATTTAAATCCTAATTTTAATGTGAGATTTAAGTCAGGGATTAAAGAAATTCAGGATCAGCAAGGATTACAGAGGAATTGTGCTGGAGAATCAATCATACAAACAAGGATTACAGAGGAATCGTGGTGGAGAATCAGTAATTGTACAAGCAAGGATTACAGAAGAATCGTGGTGGAGAATCAGTAATCATACAAGCAAGGATTACAGAAGAATCGTGGTGGAGAATCAGTAATCATACAAGCAAGGATTATAGAGGAATTGTGTTGGACAATCAGTGATCATACAAGCTTGTGCTGATAATGTTAGTTTTAATGGGTGTGGCTTGCAATTGTGTGATTGTGATATGTGTGCTGTGTTTTGGGCAGCAAAATTGGTGGAGTGTTAGTGTGATACTGGGCCTTCTAGTATTTGGTTGAGTTGCACGTGTTGGAGCTTATTGTTTCTTTTCACTTTAGTTTCTTGAAAGTGTATGAAAATTTTTTGAAGGAAGATGAAGTTATGAGATTGTAAGAAGTGAAAGTATGAAGATGAAAACAAATTTTAAGCCAGAGTGGGAGGAAGGTTTTGCATTCACTGTTAAAGGAGGTAAACCTTTGTGTCTTATCTGCAATATGTTAATCAGTCTGTATAAAACCAGTTACTTGAAATGCCACAATGAAACAAATCTCAAAAACTTTTCGTCTTATTATCCACCTACATCAGAATTACGGAAAAACATGTTAACTGTGTTAAAATCATCACTGAATAGCCTGCAGACACTGTTGACAATGTTCAGTAAGGAAGTTGACAAAACGACTGAAGCTAGTTTTGTTATATCATGGAATATTGCTCATGCTAAATGCCCATATTCTGATGGCAAATTTGTTAAGAAGAATATAGCTGAAGTTGTTGCAGTCTTAGGACCAAATAACACTAAACTTCAGCAAATAATAGCACAAACATCAGCTTTACACCACACTAGAGAGAGACGTATCTCCCAGATCAGTGCTGATGTTGCAAGTAAAATACAAAATGATTTAAGGAATTTCATTACCTTCAGCTTACCCCTTGACGAATATACAGACATACAAGACAACCCACAACTGACTGTATTTGTTTGTTATGTTTCCTCTGATGTAACTGTGAAAGAAGAGATGTTGGACTTAGTGGTACTAAAAGAAGCAACTCATGGTGTTGACATTAAATAGGTGCTTGACAGAGCCTTAAGAAATGCTGATATTACACTGGATAAACTCATTAGTGTTGCAACAGATGAGTACCTGCAATGGTATGGAAAAGTACAGGATTAATTGCACTTATGAAATGTGATCCCAACTTTCCAGAGTTTCTTCATGTTCATTGCATTATTCATCATGAACACCTGGTAGCCAGATACTTCAAGTATGAAGATGTTATGAAATTTGTTCTTGAAATTATCAATTTCATTTGCTTAAATGGGAAGACCCACTGACAGTTCAAAATTTTATTGAAGAACTGGAGCTTGAAGATAAATCCAGTGATGTCTCTTTCTACTGCAGTGTGAGGTGGCTGTTAACTTGTAATGTCTTAAATAGGTATGTGGATCTGTTGGAGCCTATTATTACTTTTTCTGAAGAAAAGATCCTATCCTCAACTAGGAAATGATTAATAGATGCAAGATCTAATATTCCTTACTGATATAATGAATCAACTACATACTCTCAACTTGGCACTCCATGGAAAGGTTAAGATTGTTTCTGATCTTACTCAGACAATTTTCAGTTTTCAGAATGAAATAAGACTTTTTCAAAGAGATGTTATTTTTCTAGTCTCTAAAGGAGAGTTAATATATTCCCTGATATTCAAATAAAAGATCATAAACTGAAAGAATACAAAGATAAATTACAAGGACTACTTGATAATTTCCTAGACAGGTTTGAGGACTTACAAAAGCTGAAGCCATGCTTTTCTTTTCTTTTAACTCTCTTCATGGTTGATGAGGTCAATGATGGCTGTCCAGTTATTGAACCTCTGGTTACAGAATCATCTGCTGTAGAAATAGAACTAAAGATGATCCATAAATCCCATTCTACATTTGAGTTCTGGAAGAACTGAAGAAAACCAGTGTGTGACTCATTTCAGTTTTCAGCATAACATGCTGCTGTGAATCACTGTAATGAAGTTTGTAAAGTTGAAGCATTATGCAATCCTTACAAATCAACACTTGAAGGAGCTAATTTATATTGCCTTGACAACATATCAGCCAGAATTTCAACAACTCGCAACCAAGATGAAAACTCACAAGACTTCTACTAGCAGTAAATAGCCTGATAATTGTATCAATGTCTGTGTCAGAAGAATATTATGATAAGACAAGAATTTTATAAGATATTTGGTTGTCAGTCCATCATGTTCTTGGAAGCCTTCTGCACTCTTTCCCACAGAGACCGATTAAATTGATATTGTGATTGCAACTTTCTCTTAAACATTAAGTCTGCACAGGAGGGAGATTGGGTGTTTTTTTCAATCAATTTCTCATTTTTCCTTGTATGATCATTGATACCATGACCATCCCCTTTTGCTCTGCATAGGAAAATAATTACTTCACTTGCACTGCCATCATTTGAAATCTTTGTGCAGTGGGATTCATTTTTCTTCTCATTCTTTTATGAGAGGAATGACACTTCATGTTTTTTCATGCTTCCAGCATTCACCCACATGTAAATTTATCTACTTGTTTTTCTGTATTGAGTAAAGGATGGACTTTTGTTTACTTATTCCCAAGTTGTTGGAGATTTTGGTGTGAAGAATTCCCCTTCAAGTCAGTGTGGCTACTTGTATGAGACTGAGTACATGTACCTCATGAAGTAAGGTTGTGGTACTACTTAGAGGTGTAGTACAGGTCACACTCTATACTATGAACCAAAGTTATTCCCACTTGTTAGTCTAGCCAGTTGAATGTTGAGTTCACCTTTGGAGGCAGGACTGAAATGTTTTATCTTCATCTGCTTGTTCTTGCAAGTATTTCATATAAATATTTCTTAAACACTGGACAAAGCCATCTTACTACCATAACCATACTTAACAATCTTGCTCAGTTGACTGTCTGAGATATACTGGCTGGTTGAGCAATCTTTAGCACCATGAGGAAGGTTCTTTGACACTGCCTTTTACTCTGACATCTTTATTGGGTGAAGAGTTTTTCTTTCATGAGAAAAGATACAATTTCCAGTATAGTGGGACCACACTAGGTTCCTTCACCCTTGTAATTGGTGACACACTATGTAAGATTACATTTTATGGTCCTATAATTTCACAAAGGAGCTTATCTTTGGTATCTCTTTATTTACACTTCCCATCTGTCATCAGTTTAGGGTTCCAGCTTTCACTTTTGTGTAGAGATGAGTTTCTGAAGTTAACATTTTCTTGGTTCAAAATATATTTCTGCTAGATATTCACTTTTTCATAGAACTTATCACTCTTCCTCTCCACTTTTGATGTGTTTTTGACTTGTCAGTAATGATCCTATATTAACCCAACTATCCACCAGTAGGAGGTATATCATCTGATTATGATTGTATCATAAACTGGCACTGTGTATTTTAGCACATGTAAGGATGGGAAATTTATTAAAGGCCTGGTGTATGGGAAAAATCTTTTTGGCAGTGGTGAAAGGTAATAACTATCAGTTGTATAGAGAGATTAATGTCTATGTGAAATATATTTTCAGGTAATGAACGTTTTAACATTAATTTTTTCTACATGGGCTTGGTCAAATTGACCAACTGTGTGACCAGTTTGTACTCATTTAAAATCATTATATTTTTGATAATACTAACTTTTAATACAGTATTTTTATTTTCACAGTATTTACCAGATATTCAGCATACATTAAAAGTCTTTCACCTACAAATAAAATCAGAATTTTTTAGTGAATTATTTTTAATAAACTAAAAATATTTTTTTGAGAATATATTGACTTTTTATGATAGTCTGATAGCAAAGTGAGTTTCATGTTAAAAAAAAACTTCTCTTTAACTAAAAAATATCATATTTTTTGTCATCTATAAAACTTCATTTACATTTCAGATGTTTGTTTTGAGTGAAACTATGTTTTATCTGTTATTTTCTCTACCTTAACTTTATACAAGGTTGGTCAATTTGATCAATCTTGCAACTGCCAAAAAAGAAAAGAAATCTAAATTACCTTTATTTTTCTTCCTCAAATAACTTCAAATTGTAACATAAAACCACATTTGTTTGTTCTAAATAGCTTTAAACTTATAGCAGTATACATCTATTTATACCTAAATTGTATTGTTTTATTTCCCTTTGAGCTGTGTCTTATAACTGTTTGTGCTATTATGAGTTGTAAATCACGTGGAGAACATAGGGCTCATGTTACACTGTTGAATTACCTTACCAATGAGCTACTACAAGCTGCTTGTGTGCTTGTCTTGTGAAATTATTTATTACATTATTATTCGTATTACCTAATCTAACTTTAACTAACATAAAGATATTCCTACTTTTATCTTTTAGTCACTTTTATAACAATAAATAAAAAGTACACATTAAGAACAACAAATAAAGGCACTTACGTAAACTTTGTTTTTCCTTGCTGTCAACTGTCAATAACATGTAACTCTATTTTCTTATTACTTATGGAAGTAGTGCACTAAATAATATTTATTCAATTAAATAATGCATAAGGAAAATATAGAAAAATAACATGTAATAAGCAGACAATTTCCTGTAAGTATCACATTGTTTCTGGTTTTTTGTGTGACAAGAGCTGTTACAAATGCATCCAAGCTTGTTTATATGTTTCCCATGAAACAAAGCTCATACTAAAAGACAACAGTTTTTTGTTCAGAAAACAGTGTAATATGTCATTTGATAGATGAAAACCTTGGCTTTTTATTGGTTCTAAATAATATTAAAAGTAAGTGAGAAGTGTCAACAAATCCTATATGAGGCAATATGACAGGTAGATGATACAGGATGGGTTTGACTTTCTACTTAATGGCTCTGAAATCAAACAAGATTGAGGACTATAAAAATTAAGACTAACATACTACTGCCATTAAACATAGATTATTAGCTACATTTTTATGCTATAATAATTGGTATGATACAAATGAAAAGTAATTGTTTAACGTAAGTCACTGTGAAGGGTGCTTTTCCAGAGAGGTTTAATACTATTGTCATTTTAGAGATGGTAATAGAATGTTCATATTTATTTGAGTTTATAGTGTTATTAATACCTTTGTAAAGGTGTGCTAATGAGATTGAAAATGTCGTTCAGGGTAAGAGGCTACAGTGATTATGGGACAGTGTATTTGAAGAGGGGTATGATACATGTTAAATACCCATTTCATATTTATTGAAGCCTGTTGAAGGTAAGAACTGCAGCAGTGTTGTGATATTTCATAGGGTTAAGAGATGCACTGTTATCTTTTGGTATTTTTGTTGCAGCAGAGATGTTTAAATGATTGTAAAATATCTTGTTCTCAGGGACAGCTTAGTATTTATAGCAGCACAAGAACCTAATTCCATATAAATAATAAATAATTGCTGTGATATTGAAATTTTTAAGATGATGGAGCTAGTGATACATAATATAAATGGATTGGAATATAATTTATTTCATTGATTCTTCTTAAGAAATGTGAAGTGTTAGTAGTTAATAAGCTATATCATATCAGTTAGCAATTAGAATTCATGTTAATTATCGGATGAGAAATGATGTGTGTCAAACTTCTCCATTTAGTCAATTTCTGTAGGATTTTTGTTTCTACATTGTATGTTGTGGCTGCTAAATGATTTTTTTAAAACAATGTTTCTAGTTTAGTCACCAGAAGTGAATATGTTTGGTAGTTTGTGGTTGGCATACATCCACACTTAATTTTATTTGTAAAGTTTTTTCCCATAGTATTTTTCTATAGAAAAACGTTTTGAATATATATAGAAATTTGCCGATATTTTAAAATAAACTGTAAATTTTTCAGGCAGTAGGAGATACTCTGTTTCATCTCCCTGCACCTCGAGATCGAGTTATGAATCACAAGGCTGAAGAAGTTCAGGTCACTGTTTATGATGAATTAATTGTCCACCAAGACAAAAATGGACAGGTTCTTAAACAGAAGGCTCGTGTCCGAATTTTCTTCCTTTCTTTCCTTTCTGGTAAGGCACATCTTACGTTGAAGATTTTATAGTAATTTTTAAAAGGAACTTAAATGTAAATGTATTCTCAAGACGGCTGGTATGGATATTAGCACTTGAATTAAAATAAGACCTGAAGATGACCTAAGAAGGTTGAAGTGCTGTTCTGTATATTGTTTTAATTAAGAGTCCTGATACGATACCGGCCATCTTAAGAATACATTTTAACTTTGAGTGGGTTTCTAGTCATCTCACATAATTGAAATATAAGCTTGTTGTCACATGTACTAAATGGAATAAGTGAGATGACTTTGTATTATTACACTGTAAATGTGGATTATTTTGTTTGAATTTTCTGTTTCATTTATTATGTTTCTATAATACATTCAAAAATTATTGCTGATGAGTAATTATCTTTTTATGCCATATAAAATGGTTATCTTTTACTATTTTTCTTATAGAGTACAACAGCGAGCAGTTTAATGCTTTCAAATAGTTCTCACTGTCACAGGTGGTGATGAGGCAACATTACTAATTAAACTAACCTCAAAGTTGTTGCTTAAATAAGACACTAGTTTTGATTTTTGCACTGTGTTGTCAGCTGTAATTGTGAGCATCATACAAAACCTTTTTTGAGACAGCTAAATTAAAACACACTGTAATTTGTCTATTAACTTCATACAGTAAATTTTTATTTGCAAAATTTAATATACAATATTTAACACTTCATTATAGTAATTAAAGTTTGGAAAAGAACAGATTGGAAGATTAAAGTAAATTTTAATTCATAGAAATATTATGTAATTACAGTATATTTGTTTCCTTTAAATAGTGTTTTAAATATCATTGATTCTCTCCAGGAATGCCTTTTGTGGAGTTAGGACTGAATGACATTAACCGTCAGGGGGTGGAAATAGTTGGCCGTCACGACATTATTCCAGTAACTACAGAAGAATGGATTCGACTAGAAAACTGTGAACTTCATTCCTGTGTTTCTTCAGAAGATTTTGCCAATAGTCGAATAATTAGGTTAGTTTGAGGATTTTGTTTTTACTTTGAGAACCAAGAAGTATTCAGCAGTATAGCTTGAATATTTCTTTTAAAAACATATAATGTTATTGACAAAAGAAATTTTACTTTTTTGTTTATGCTGAAATCATAATATTTGTATTTTGTATGCTGAGTAGTAACTGTAATATTTTTGAGTATAGTTGTTTTTTAAGCTGTAAAAAGATCTTGCATGTGGGTTTTATTCTTGTTGCTACCAAACATGCTCACTTTTTAGCCAAAGAGGAATTGTACTTCAACTTTTTTGGGATGGGTCATGGGTCAAAGGTCTTCATTGCATTTGTTGACTTGCATTTAGAATTTCATTGAACTACTATTTTATGAATTTATGTCAGTAAGTTTGGAATCAAATTGTAGATTATAATTAAAACATTAATGTTATATATGAGTTAATTTTTTAATTTAAAAGTAAATATTAAAAGAATACATCTAAATGTGGGTTTTAGTGAGTCGTGGCATGCTCAATGCAGCACTGTTTAAAATTAGATGTTTCTGGTGTCAAAATACTAAGCCTGTAGTTTTGTAGAAATTAAAAACTCAAATTACTAAAATTTACAAACTAGAATAAAAAATGAGAATTTTGTAGCTTTTTAATTTGCTGAGATATGACATACCGTATTTTCCGGTTAATAAGCCAAGGCCAATTTTCAGCTCTGAAAATGAGGGTTTTTGCTTATTACCGCCCAATAAGCCGAGACCATTTTTAAGAAGTGACAAATTTCTTCAAAATGATTTCTTAGTCTCGTTTCAGCGTCAGCATGCATGTTGTGTGTGATCATTGGCGTTCTGTAGTAAAGCAGAACGTGTCGTATTGAGACAGAGATGGAATCAATATGTCATTCGTTATTGGCTCCACTCACTGTAATTAGGTAACCAATGAAATTCCAGAATTTTTATTCAGTAATTAAAATCACTAACTCAGGGTATCTAGATCTCTGTTTGTTTAAGATATGTTTAAGTCCCACCTGTGTGAAAACGTTAAAGCCGCAATCAAAAGATGCAATACCGATATTGCAGTTATTCCCGGTGGGCTGACATCTGTGATACAGCCCTTAGATGTGTGTTTAAATAAACCTTTTAAAGACAGGCTCCGTCAATGCTGGAATGAGTGGATGGTTTCCGGCAATCAAAGTTTTACTGCTGCAGGAAATATGTGTGCTGCATCACTCGCTACCGTCTGTGAGTGGGTCGTGAAATCGTGGGACGATAGTAGTGTTGAAACTGTAGAGAAGTCATTTAAAAAATGCAGCATCTCAAATGCAATGGATAAAATGGAAGATGATATGTTGTGGTTGGACAAGAACGAGGAAGACAACATTCCACTCTCTCAGCTAATAACACCAGAGAATGACCCGTACGACGACCAGGTCTCTGCCGAAGATTGGAATCTATTATTTGGTGCTTCTGATGATGAAGATGATGAATTTGATGGATTTTAATAAATTTCTGAGATTAAAGTATTTTTTTATGAATTTTGTTATTTCTATGAATACATGTCATTCGTAATGTATAGACCTTTTTTTATTAATAAATAAAGTTTATTCAACTGAAATAACTCTGCCGTAACTGTGAGATCAAAGGTATGATTTTGGGGTTGATTTTGGTCTTCGGTATTTTTTGGTCCAAAGCTGGTGATCGACCAATAAACCGACCCCCAAAAATCAGGTCCAAAATTTAGGGCCAGAAATTCGGCTTATTACGCGGAAAATATGGTAACTGAGTTCATTACATTGGGCCCTTTTCATCTGTTTGCATTTTATGAAATGGTCCCTTATATACTCTTGCTATAATTTATGATATGAATAACCAATTAACAGTATAGAATGTCTCCTTAGTGATATTCTCAGCCATTTTTATATATGAAAGGTCATGACGTTCTTTTGAACCAAGATTTCATGAAGGTAGGTTGTGTCTTTAGTCTGCTCAAAGTTTTATATTTTTCAAAATCTCAATACATCTTGGCTACTGAGCTTAAAAAATTAGTGAAATTCTATGGTATTACTATAGGTATGATATTTTGGTTATTCAACTGTATATATAAAACCGAAAACTTTTGTTTGATATTCTCCACGTGTGAAATTTTTAAAGGCTTAAGCAATATATGTCCAGCAGCAACTGAGTTTAAAGGTTGTGGCGAGAAAAGGTGATTGTTTGGTTTACATCTAGATTTATTGTTCTTTATTTTAAGAGAAATAAGTCTAATAATCTCTCTCTCTACACACACACACACACACATATGTATATATAATGAAATGTGACTGTATATTACAAAATACTAATCCACTAAGATACAGCTAAGACAGGAGAAACTAAAGGTCAGTCAGTTTTATATTATTGGACATATAACACAAGTGTTTGTGCACTGTGTCATGTTAGCCAGATGTAACTAGAAGGTAGTTTTAATAAAAACTAATGTATATTGTGAAATTAAATAACTACATTTAAGTAGAGTTAAATGAGTAAATAAAATAATGAGGAAGGATTATGTCAGAAACAGCAAATCAACCTCTGATTAATTATACTATAACCATAATTTTTTAAGATTAAAATTAAAGAAATTAAACAAAATATGCAACATTTTTAATAAACATCTTAGGGTATAATGTGTGATTATAAAGTGTATCCTAGGTTTCGGAGATGACTGAAGAAGTAGGACCCACATTTCAGTGGGGATACACCATCTATCAGTCTTGACCTCCAGTTTTGCTAGTCTTACATAAGAAATAGACACAATTAGACTAGAAATTAGGAGAGCAAGATGAGGATGCTCAAGCCCACAATGTCCCACATCTGTATCACCCTTCACTGTCTGCAGACAGTTGTGGGAAGGTGACTGCTTAAATTACAAAATAAGAAAACAAAATATTTAGGTAAAAAGATAAAAATAAAAAAAATAGGAAATAAAGTACTACCATTTGGGGGGTAAGTAAGATGAAAATTGCCTCTTGATGTTAGCATTCCTGACCCCAGTTTGATAGAGGCACTAATTAACATGACATTGAACCATATAAAAATATTAAGTTTACTCTGAGTGTCATGCTTTTATATGCAGCTTAAAGTGTGCCAAGTTCTTAAGTGATCTTATTTTTAACTAAAAATAATTTTGTAATTTTTAATAAAATTTATCTGATTTTTATTTCTCTATATTTAGTACATTTTTGTATTTATTACAGAATAGTTTTACAATTTTATCGAAACAATTACTTTAATTTCTAAATCTAAGTAGTATGTATCTATATTAGATATTGAAATATTTTCAGTTTCTAATTCTTCGGGATAAATGGTGCTAATAACATTGTTTATTTCAGAATTATTTATGGTAATTAAATTATCTAAATATCTGCAAGTTAAAGTGAAAACGTGGTTATGAAACTTAAGCTATTTCGACCAAACATTTGTATTTTCATGTTATAATACACACAATCATTCTGAAATGAAAAATGCATAATTTATATTTGTTTTCTATTTTTTTTTATGATGGTTACGGGGTCGGTCAAGTGACAGACCAGATATATGTTAGAGTGTAGAAACGAACATATAATTTAAACTTTTACTGAAAATAAATAATTGAAATTTGTTTAGGAGGTTTTAGAAATTATGCAAATAATGTTTGAATTTTTGGGACAAAGAGTAGTCTTAATTGTAATAAGAAATTGCTTTGCACTCACACTAGTAACAAAACAGACAGTACTTTAACAAATGAATTTTGAGTAAAAATAATTTTTAAAAAATCTGATTTTTGTGTAAAAGGAATTTGTAATATTACTAAAAGTCTACTAGATTTTGTGAAGATACACCAACTGTATCAAAACTTGTAGTGTAAATACTTAGTGTAGATATGTAGATGAACTCGTGTATGTCATACCGAGCCTTTAGTATAAAGGTTAATCTAGAGTTATGCTGTGCTTTGTTATGTAAATGTTGTGTATATGTTTTGTAAATGACAACATGTCGTGTTGTATTTAACTTTTCATTTCTATTATTTATATTTCCATATTTATATTATTGTTTCAAAGTTTAAACCAATTAAAAAATATGTTGTTATTAATTTAAAATAACATTTAGAAATTTCTAGAATTAGGTAGGTCAATCAATTGACTATAAATGGAATGTGGCGGCCTAGTGTCTAGACGACAAGTCTCGTGCAAGAACGGACATGCGCAGATTTCTCTAGAATGTTGGGAAGTTACGCGATGGTTCGAGAAGTCTAGGCCTACAAATATATAAACAGACGAAGATGCGAGAAAGGACAGAGTCATTAGTTTTTATTTGAAGAAAAGAGAGGAGAGTCAGTCATTCGTTTGAGAAAGTTTAAGTGTTTGCTGTGAGTTTATTCAACTTGGATTTGGGACCATAGCTAGATCTACAGAAGCTGTGATTTTATTTCGTCAATCTCTACGATTTGTTCGAATTACTAGTTATACTGAAGGTCAACACGTTTGGAACTATTTAAGAGAAACCGAGGCAAATTGGAAAACAACAAATTTGAGACATTCGTCAAAAACATCGTAAAAAGAACTTCATCATTCTCCATTCAAACTTCGAAATTTTTTCGTGGGACCAAATAATCACTCTAGACTAGAATTGTGGATTTCTGATCTGGACTTTTGGACTTTCATTCTAGATCATTATATTAGATACAGGCCAGTACCATTTTGTGTTGTAATTAATTTTGAAGGTTTAAACTTAATATCTGTCATTGTTATTATATAATTTATGTTATATCTGTTATATATATAATAGCTTATTGTAATAAATTATACAAGCTGTTATCTGTGTCTTTCTGTTGCGTTTGGTCTACGAAAAACATAAAACATAAAAAAATGTAACATACTTGCTACAAACTTTTCTCTTCACCAGTGAATGGCAATAACCATCATATTATAATTCTTACAGGTCAGCATGGGCTGATAGTTAAGGTTGTTATTTTACAAATTCTATACACTTTGTCATTACATGTGTAGGGCCATTATAAAATCAAGGTCAATATGATTTGAATCAAGAGGAAATCACTGGGTCGTGGTGACTCAGAAATGAAAATGTTTTAGTTAATTAAAATATAATAACTCATAATTTTATTACTTTTATTACTGGGAGCAACTGAAGAGAAATAATAGGAATAGAGTAGAGAAGTAAGTGAATTTTGCTTGTCATTTAATATCCTTGGGCTTATTTTATTTTTCTAATTGATTTTTATTATGAGATGGCTAAAAACAAGCTACTTAAAACATTGCAAGTTGTTTTGATACCCATTTTGTGCAGAAAACATAAACTGTTCAGGTACTTTAACATAAAAACACAGTGGTAAAATTTCTATAACTTGTAAGGCTGGAATAATCTAAAATAACAATAATTAGAAATCTTGATTTCAGTTATTTGTTTACATTTCATTAAACTAAAGAAATGTGTATTAAAAAATAATATTGAAAAATATGAATGCAATATTTTGATTGCTTGGATAGTTAGTATAACCAAAAAATATTAATAATGTCACAAATATCACAAAAGATATTTGTACACTAATGGGTAAAAAATACTAGCTGTGATTATAACTTTGATAATCTAGCTTAAATAATATAATGTTGTAAGTATATTTGATACTTCTTCTTTTGCACTTTGGAATTGAAAGAGATTAAAATAGCCATCTTACAGCAGTGTGAACTTATATTTGAGTAAAGAATGAGATATTTCATTAGAAGTCTTGACATTGTTGTTTAGCTTACAAGAGCAAAAGTAGGTAGGTATGAAGATACACTTTTATCATTTGAATTACAGTTTCTACAACGTTTCCTGTAATTATTATCATCATAATTCACTTGACATAACATCCAGTTTACTAGCTTTAGACAATTAGATGACTGTTAATATTGAATCCTGTCTTACTTGACAGTATTTATTATCTTCATGTAATTATTTTTTCAGGAAACTTCTATTGTATGCTGTATATTGTTGATATACAGTGGTACCTCGGTTAGAATTTAGTCCATTCCAGAAGGCTGTTCGAAAACTGAATTAATCTTTCCAATAAGAAATACTGTAAATTAAATTAATCTGTTACAGACCTCGAAAAATTATGCATTATGAAGCACTATAAGTGAACATATTGCTACCTCTGTAATAATACTTACATGCATAAAGTCAATCACAAAAACTATAAACACAATAAAAAAAAACAATAAATGAAAATTTAACTGCACTTTACCTGTGCTGAGGAGAGCTGATGGTATAAGTGAAAGGTGGTGAGGAACGTGGAGAGTAGGAGGGTTATTATTGTTTGGAAGGGGAGTCACCTTCTGGGGTTCTTTCTCTTTTCTGTCTCTTTGCACTGTTACAGTCTGCTTGAGGCTCACTGGACATATTTTTCACCAAAAACTTGTCTTACGAGGTTTTTTTCTGTCTACATTTTGAAATGTTTCTGAAGTAAGACATGGCATTGTCATTTAAAAGGTTCATGCTGAGGTTTGCTTTTGCTTTGTCAGGGTGAAAATGTTCCATAAAACTTTGTAACTCTCTCCATTTTTCACATTTCTTTGATAAGTGAACTAGGAACATCCTCCCTTCCCTCCTTCTCATCTGAAGACACTTTCTCAGTTGCCTTCTATTGCTGTTCCTTCTGAATGTCTTGGAGTTCTTCCATGGTGAGCTCAGTGTTGTGGTCTTCCAACAGCTCCTCCACATCATCACCACTCACAATAAAGCCCATACACTTGCCTAGTAACTCAATATCCTCGACAACAGGCTCATCCTCAAAGCCTCTATCTGCTACTGAGTCTGGCCACAATTCCAGGTTGTGTTCATGGTCCTCAAAGACACTTCCCTCCAGGCTTTGTCTATGATTATCAAGCAGTGGAGGATATTAAAGTGATTTTTTCAGAACTATGAGGGTTAACTTTGCATCAGAGGTCACTTTAAAACACCTTTGAAACAGTGTTTCACTTTAAAACACCTTTGAAACAGTGTTTTGGTGTAGAGTTTCTTAAAGTTCCATATGACCTGCTGGTCCATGGGCTGAATGATGGGAGTTGTGTTAGGAGACAAAAGTTTCACCATTATGAAACTGTACTCCTCCATCAACCCGTACTCTAAGCCTGGTGGGTGAGCAGGTGCATTGTCCGTCACAAGAAGAGCTTTGAGTGACAACTGTTTTTCTGTGAGGTAATTCTTTACACTTGGGGCAAACACTTCATGGAACCACTCCATAAAAAATTGCCTGGTTACTCATGCTTTACTGTTAGCCTTCCACATGAAAATTTAGTTTACTTTTCAGGACATTATTTTTCTTTCATTAAGTGTATTATTTTCTCAATGTAATGCCACTTATATGGTAAAACTACCTAGATAATGATACTAAAGTTGAAAGAATACATCAGATTGCTATTCAAGTTTAAAATAGATAGTTTTCATATGAAACTTCCAGTTGTCTTGCCTGTAAATTGACAAATTGTGATAGAACTCTAACGATCAATATAGGTAAAGAAAACGTGTTGTTGGAAATTAGTTGTCATTCCTCCCTTATATTTCTTAATTGTATGTGAAAATAAAATGAATTATTGTTTAAGTAAGCTACTGTTAAAAACTATCTGTAAAATGCAATTGTTAGTGGTAACTTAGAACATTGAAAAGTAACTTTGTAACATTTTTTTATTAATCCTACTTAGATTTCAACCACCAGATGCATGTAGCCTTGAAATTGTCAGATTCCGGGTCCGACCTCCAAGAAACAGGGAACTTCCTCTTCAGGTAGAAATTTATTGGCTTCAGTTAATTTATGAATTTCATTTCTTTAATCATAATTTAAATCCACTTTTACTTGTATACTGAATAGTGTTTTGTATACCATGGATTGAAATATCACATGCCTCTAGAATTTAACCTTTTTAGTTTAGTTTTCCTGAATTAGAATGTGTTGGTCCATCTACATTCCTTTAGTTATGACCAGTGAAAGTCAACATTGCATGGATTAAGTTAAAAAACAACAACAAAACAAACAAACAATCCCAACAACAATTTATGATGAAATGTAACTACATGAGGGGAATTTAATCATTCTGATAACATTCCCTTAAGTAAATGTTGTTTTATTTTATTATTTCTATCGCTGGTATATTTAATATAGTCATTATTACTCGGTAGTGAGTACATGTAAAAAGTAACTGACATGATAATGTTTTACTTTGGAGTATTGGAGTTTTCATGGAAAGTTGTATTAAAAGAAGTTTCAGAACTGTAAAGTGTGAATAAGTCAATATTTTTTTTTTGTTTCAACATTACTAGTTTCAGATATGTTTGAAAAGTATTGTTTATAGGGTATGTACTTTGTGTATTTGTTATTTTAATTACCAATAGTGCAAAATAATCATTGCTCATGTATCAGATCATGGGGTAAAAAATAACATAAATAGAAGTATGTATTTTAAATTTTTGAGTGCACCAGACCTTTTGAAATGTATTAATAAAACAATAGGACTTCATAATGATAGATCAGTCAAAATTAGAAAATTCTCAATGGTAATTTACTCATTTGGATATGAGAAGGAATGAAATTGATCATATTGTGACATGGTTTAGTTTTGTGGAAAATTTTCTAGATATTATGGGATGTTGGTGATTGAAAATGATGGGGAAAAAATAACTTAAGACATTCTAGAAGTGGTTAATTTTTAAAATAGTCACTTCATTTTCTCATTAAAACCATTCAAAAATAGAAATCGATAAAAGAAAGAGGTGCTCGGAAGATGAGTGTTATGTAAGATTTGTCAGTGTATGGATAGAAGTTCCAATAAAAGTGGATTCACTGATCAGATTTAGCTTACATACCACGTTTTACCATATTTTCAGTACATACACAAATGAAACAGATTGCAATGATTTTATTATTTGTGAAGTTCATACCTACTTCATTACATGAATGAGATGACCCCCATTTTTGAAAGTCAGTTGGGGGAGTTGGCCTACTTGAGAAAAAATCCTGGAAGCAAGGCTGTTGTAATGAAAATCTTCATTTCAAAATTACAAATTAGGTTTATAAATGGTCCTTTTGGTATGTGAGCTGAGTTTACAGGGCTTATAAAAAAAAAAGCAAACCAAATAGTCACATACTCAGTTATGCATTTAAAAATTCAAGATAGACTAGAAACAAAAGTGAGTATTTCCTTGATTACTAACTCTTCTAATACAGGTGGGTGAAAAGTAACTATAAATCAGTTATGCTTTAACTTTCTAAAATGTTTATGTATCTTCATGAATTTGTGCAGATTATGAGTGAACATTAGAAGGCACAAAGTATCAGATTTTCAAATTGTTAAGATTTTTTAAATTAGTTACTTGCTCATGCATTTTTTATTTTCAAATATTGACTGTTCAACATGTAAAGAAATTTTGATTTTAAGATTAAAAATACTTTTATTCATCAGAAAATTGTCAAATTTCACATGTGAAACTTCCATAACCTCCTAATATCCTCCAGGTAAGTATGAAAAGCATTTTAAGAGAGAGAGAGGGAAAACAACTGTTATTTTCACTATTATATATTTGTGTGGGCTTGGTTGATTCTACTGACTTTGTAACCACCACAAAAAATTAGGAAATAGGTATAAATTAAGCTTTTTTTCCTTTTAGAATTGCTAGAAATGTTTAGTCTAAGTAGCTTAAATCTTATAACATTTATGAATATAAAAATTTGTAATTTTTTTTTACACTTAACTTTCAGCAGTGTCTGACTAATGCCACAGAAGTTGAATGATGTAGCACACTTATGTTACTGTATAAAATAATATAAAAGTGGCCTTTACAAAGTAATCTGTCTTAACTTTCAGTGATGTCGAGAAACCCACTTGTTGAGAATTTTATATGCAAAAACGGCTCTTTTGGGTTCGCTCTTCTATTTAAAATATTTTCTGAACCCAAAAGAGCCGTTTTTGCATATAAAATTCTGTCTTAACTTTGTTCCAGTGGACCAGTATTTTGTAAAATCAGTCACACTGTATATTAATGCATATTATTATTACTACTTACAAATAAGTTCTTTAATTTTAGCCACTTTTCTCAAAACAAAGAACAATAAATGAAGTATGGAAAACAATTATCATTTCTTGTTCTGAACTTTGTACTTGTCTTGTACCTGATGTAATTTGCTAAGCCTTATCAGATATTGCACCTAAAAAATGTAAAAACAGTATATATTTTTTAGGTTTTGTGTATGCATTTTGAAATAACCAAAAGTAATAAATTACTATATAAGTACCACAGAATCCCACTATAATTTATCAGGCTTAACAGCTAAGCTGTATTTTAGTCTTAAAATATGAGATTTTTTTGTGCTAAATAACATTTTACCTTACAACATGGAATCTTCCATGAAATGCAAAGGCTTGGAAAACCATGTGGCTGACATTCTGAGCTTTCAGTTGGTTATTCACACGTCATGGACAGATGTATGTGTACTTAAGTTCTCCCAAAAATGGAAAGAGGTGGATGATGCCACAGTGTTTGATTCACTAAATATAGCGATATTTCAGCAAATAGAAAAGATATGAAGTTCTCATTGTGTATTCTAGTTTGTCAATATCTGTAATTTGAGTTCCTAATTTAAAAGAAGCTATCTATGTTTGTTTTTAGACATTACAAACATTTAATCTCTACCATTGTTGCATTCAACATACCACATGACAAACAAAAATCAGTATTTCGTAATTATAAATATATCTTGAATTATAATCTATGGTTTGATACCAGACTTGTTGATATACATTCATAGAATAGTGGTTCAGTAAAATTTTGAATTTCAGTCTACAAGTATGATGACATGGCTTTTGACCATAAGAGGACCAGACAAACCTGTTTCAATAGGTTGAGAGATCTGAATTACAAATATTTTGTGTTTAGCAGTTAATTTTATTTAAACTTCATTTTTTTCTAATGTAACATTCACTTGCATGTGCACTATAATATTCTGGTAAATTGAAGACAAATTTAACCAAATGAAACCAAAAACAGCAGAATAACCTGGTACAACTTCTAATTAGGTGGACATGAGTAAAATTATTGGTTGCAGTTTACAGCCATGCTTAAAAATATTGGAACATTAGTTTGAGTCCTCTGGTGGGACAACAGTAAGTCTATAGACTTGCACTGCTAAAATTTGAGCTTTGATTCCCTATGGTGAATGTAGCAGCTAACTTAATGTGGTTTTACAGTGACAATAAATTAGAAATAGTTCATTTGGAAACGATGTCCTTTGGGGCCACTCAGAACATCAGTATTTTCAATTTAAAAAAAAAATTGATTCGTTTTTTTAATATTTGCCCCAGACAAAATGGAAAGTTGACAATCCTAAGAATACAATCTGATGTAACATATTAAGAGGTACATTTTACCCATGCATTTTAATTAATTATATTTCATTAACACCATGTGTAAAGTCACCTGATGCTGATTTCTTTTTCGTGAAGGTGAAAGCATCAATGATTGTCAGTTCCTCAAAAGCAGAGATCAGATGTGACCTTCTTGTACCAGGATGTCTAAATCACAAGCGTGGACAGATCCCATGTGAAAACATCCAGATCAGAATTCCTGTTCCAGAGTGCTGGGTGTACCTGTTCAGGATGGAGAAACGTCACAAGCATGGAACAGCTAAATCAGCAACAAACAAACCTGGAAAAATGAAGGTAATGTACAATTACTTTTATAAAATCTTAAGCCTGATTCATGCTCAAAGTTGACATAACAAATAGTAGAAATTGGACATATTGCTTGTATATATAATTAATGCTAATGGTGCCTGGCAGGGTGCACCAGTTACCAGAGGGCATAATAGCACTGTCGAAATAAAGAAGTTTTGCAAATTGGCTTGCATTCATTGTTCTACACAACCTATTAAGAAATAACTTACAGTTGATATTTTTTCAATGTTTTATTTATTTAATATCACTGATAAAAAAACAAACATACTTCAAGTTTTTATTTTGGTTAATTTTTTTATGTTTGAACAAAAACATTAGTGTTTATGGATTTTCTCATTTTTTATTTTTCTGGGCGTAAGATATCACTCATGGTGTTGTGAGGAAAATGGAAATGTAAGAAATATATTTTCACCAAAGGTAAATTGAAAGTATGATATAGAGGCCTGAAGCATCTGTTGATTCTTTGTATTCTCTGCTAGTAGTTGCATATTCATCTGTTAAAGGTTCATCAGCATACATGTGGTCAGCAAACCAAAGTGAATACATTTAGGTGCCTTGTGTAGTGGGGATGTGTATATAGTAGTTACGGATTATTCCATGTTAAATCATCCAGAGGGCTACAGGTGATCCCCACAAAATGCCTAGAAAAAATTCACTTGCTCATCTACCCATGCAATGAAAAACTACCAAAGATTAGATCAATATCTCTAATAGTTTCTGATTTACAGCCCTGTAAAATTTAATTAACTTTTTGTTATTTTTGGCAAATTCATTTTTGGGCAATTTTGGCTGCTTAAAGCTGCAAGATTAATAGTGGTAGAAGGCTAAAATTTGCTACACTGACTGAATTAATCTCACAGAATTCAAAAATGGTCTCAAACCAAGTTTATCTCTCTTAGGATTTTCATAGTGAGGCTGTAAAATCACCTGAAAACCCAAATTTGAAAAAAAAAGTTTATTTAATGACCCATAGCTCTAAGACTTAATATGATACAAAGCTGAATGTTTTGTTCAAATTTCCTATAACATACCAGTTGACAAATCAGCAATTGTTGTAATTAAGTCTATTAGATATCCTGTAAAAAAATTGAGTTGCATGCAACTTTTTATGATTTCGCTAAATAGCCCTACTTCAGGCTACAGTTTGACCATGTCACCAGTTGTTTCCCCTTTTCAGATTATTGTCATATATTCTTGCATCTCTAAATATGATCTACAAAAACAATCAAGATGGTGTTCAAACTACTTTTTGAGTTATAATTTCTTAAATTATCCTCTGACCATACATTTTTTATTTTTTAAAAATTCAGTTCAGGTGTGTTACTGTCTGCAAATATATCCACACAATTTTGAAAAATACCTGTCTGAATCTTATGAATTCTACTGAAATATTCTAACCACCCTTTTACAATGTTAAATAATGAAGTTGTAAGAAATAAGTAACTCATTTCTGAACAAGTTTATTGGCATAACTAGTTAAATCACATGGTAATGCAAATGTATTGTGTATGCATTACAGTTATGCAGATATGGATGAGTTTAAAATTCATAATATAATAAATACAAAGGTAAATCAGACACAAAAAGCACAGTGCTGCAACAGGGGATAACTGAGAAAGATTATAGTCATACAAACTGAAATAATCATGACAATGAAATGTTTCAAACACTGCTTTAACCATAACAACATCCAATAAACATTGCTTTGTTCAGACAGCTTGAATAAATTTCTGAAATTTGAGTTTTATTATGTTGAGAGCACTACTGCCTTGCATGGTAGGTGCATTTATCAGACAAAGAATATGTTGGAAAGGAATTCAGTTTTCATCTTTACGTGACCTTGCAGGCCATGAGAACAGTTTGTTTCCTGATTTAATCATAAATGACACCAACACATCGGAATGTTCATCTGATCTATCTTTTTTGTTTCCCACGTAACATTCATGGTTGTTTCTGCATGCCACATACTTCCCTGGCTGATAACTGTCATTGTTATCATTAGATCCTATTTGAGCTGCTGCAGCATTACTTTCACTGGTACTACCAACAGTTACAACTGTGTACACATCATCATCTCAGAGTCTTCTCATATACAGTTTGTTGGTTGAGTGGGGAATAAAGCTATGATGTTACCTAATACCTGTTACAGTTTTGCATTTTTCATAGTGCTCAAGTACACAATTATGCAGGACTGATTTCTGATTGACAAGAAAGAACTGAATTCCCTGAATGTGGTCCTTTGGCCAACAGTACATATCAGAGACACTTAAAATTTGATAATTTATAGGCAATTGAAAGCTTGCACGAGCCACCAGCTTCTTTACAGTACCCCAAACTCCATCACATGGACTTTTTCCATGACTGGTCACACAAAATGCCATTCAGCAGACAACTGATAATCTTCAAAATGGTAGCAAAGATTTGCAAGATTTTTAAAAATCTTGTATTGTGAGGCTGCACCATCGTTGAAATAAATGATCTTTTCCGTGTTTGGATATTTCTGTTTGACATGGCTTAGTACTGTGGTAAAGAAGGCATGAACAGCTACTGTCATGTTTCAGACAATCTGATGGAACACACATGCAAACAATACTGATATCTTGAGATCATGTTCAGAGATGTAAGAATATATGGTAAAGGCTGATTAGAATATTTCTTTGGGATTCATAATTTTTTTCAAAGTCGTATGGATATATTTGCACACAGTAACAGATTTGAACTGAATTTTGAAATAAAAAATGTATGGTCAGAGGATAATTTAAGAAATTATAACTCAAAAAGTAGGTTGAACACCATCTTGATTGTTTTTGTAGATCATATTCAGAGATGCAAGAATATATGGTAATAATCTGAAAAGGGGGAACAACTGGTGACATGGTCAAACTGTAGCCTGAAGTAGGCCTATTTAAAGCGAAATCATAAAAAGTTGCATGCATCTCGATTTTTTTACAGGAGATCTCATAGACTTAATTAGAACAATTGCTGATTTATCAACTGGTATGTTATAGGAAATTTGAACAAAACATTCATCTTTGTATCATATTAAGTCTTAAAGCTATGGCTCATTAAATAAACCAATTTTTTTTATGAATTTGGGTTTTCAGGTGATTTTACAGCCTAAATATGAAAATCCCAAGAGAGATAAACTTCGTTTAAGACCATTTTTGAATTCTGTAAGATTAATTCAGTCAATGTAGCAAATTTCAGCCTTCTACCACCATTACTTTTGCAGCTTTAAGCAGCCAAAATTGCCCAAAAATGAATTCTTTAAAAATTAAAAAAACATGTTAAATTTTACATTGCTGTAAATCAGAAACTATTAGAGATATTGATCTAATCTTTGGTAGTTTTTCATTATATGGGTAGATGAGCACATGTGAATTTTTTCAAGGCATTCTGAGGAGGTCACCTGGAAAATTTTCCAGAATTTGGATGATTTGACATGGAATAACCCTTACTGGTTTTTGGGGTCATTTGTAACTTCCTTTACAGTAATGTATATTATTATAGGTATATGAATAATGTGATGGCATTTTACATTCATTGTCCAGTAATTGTGTTGCAGTTTTTTTTTTTTTTATTTACTCATGATATATGGTGAGTAAAAAGGATTGAGAAACTCCATAAATTAGGAACAGTTCTGAACAAAACAGCATTTTATAACTTCAGTACAAATGTTATTTAATTTAGTTGCTGGTTTTGAGCCTTGATTCATGTTGTGTTAACATAAATTGCCTGTACTGGTTTTTACAAGTTGTAGGTTTGTGTTCTAAACACATTATTGAAAAATATAACAGAACAGTTTGATAAACTTAGCTTTTTGATGTATTAATAGAAGAAAAGATTTTTCTGAACAACTTCTGCAATGATTACAGCTGTACTTTTTTATATATATAAAGCATAATGGTTTATTTATTGTGCACTTTACTTGAATCACGGTATTACAGAGTGTAGTAAAATCGGATTATGTTAAATATTTAGATTTACTTGGATATAATTATTGAGTTTCACTGGTTGGTTGTTATACTGTCTTTACATCAGACATAATTGGTCTCGCAACAAGATTGAAATGGCAAGAGTTTACAATATGTACAAAAATGATTATAAAACAAGCATAACACTTATTAAATGAAATCTTCTGATTACTGGTTTAAAACAACAGGCTTGATTATAGTTTTGGTGTTATAAAAAAGCTAATTTTTATTGTACACTGCATCCAGTGTTTCTCAAATCAAAACAGAACATAACTTAAAGTTTTATAGAATGACTTTGAAGAGATTTACAAGAATGTAGGAAGACCTAATATTAAGTAATACAAAAATATATCAAAGGAAATAATTCTTTCTTTCTTTGAAGCAACATTTCACAACAAAAGTCTTTTCAACTATTCAAATGAAAATAAATTGTTTAATTTCACAGAAACCGTGTAATACTATGTAATGTGTAAAAAGTTTCAAACTATTTTTTCAATTAGGTTTTTCTTTCAATGCAATAAAAATGAAAGTTTTTCTTTTTTGTGATATTCAGTTCAATTGTTACGTTCTTTTTATGTTTTATGTTTTTCATAGACTAAACGCAACAGAAAAACACAGATAACAGCTTGTATAATTTATTACAATAAGCTATTATATATATGACAGATATAACATAAATTATATAATAACAATGACAGAAATTAAGTTCAAACCTTCAAAATTAATTACAACACAAAGTGGTACTGGCCTGTATCTAATATAATGATCTAGAATGAAAGTCCAAAAGTTCAGATCAGAAATCCAAAATTCCGGTCTAGGGTGTGAATTTGGTCCCATGAAGAAATACCGAAGTTTGAATGGAGAATGACGAAGTTTTTTTACGGTGTTTTCGATGAAGTTTCAACTTCTCATTTTCCGCTTCGGTCTCCCCTAAAAAGTCTATACGTGTCGACTCTCAGCACAACCAGTAATTCAAATGAATCGCAAAGATTGACAAAACAAAATCACAGTTTCTGTAGATCTAGCTCTAGTTACAAATCCAAGTTGAATAAACTCACAGCAAACACTTAAACTTTCTCAAACAAATGACTGACTCTTCTTCTTTTCTTCGAATAAAAACTAATGACTCTTCTTTCTTTTTCTCGCGTCTTCGTCTGTTTATATATTAGTAGGCCTAGGCTTCTCGAACAATCGAGTAACTTTTACAGAACTCCAGAGCAATACG
>VWRL01001307.1:0-48567 GCA_011833715.1 Carcinoscorpius rotundicauda
TATTTTTGGGATCACTGGCCATTAATAGGAAGCCAAAGGGTCTGATATTAATGAAGATGAAAAAATTTCTTAAATTGTTCAGTTACTTATTTTGCTTATGCTTGTGACGTTTTTGGATAAAATACATATAATTTTCACAATAGAATGTTATTACTTAAATCTCAAATATTTGCATATTTTATACAAGTTTAATATTCACCATTTCAGTGTTGATTTGATAAAAATACACATGTACTAAATATACTTTATATATGTATATATTTGTTTCGAATTTCGTGCAAAGCAAGCACTATCAGTCCTAGCCATCACCACCCAACGCAAACTCTTGAGCTACTCTTTTACCAACGTATAGTTGGATAGACGGTAACATTATAACGCCTCCACGGCTGAAAGGTCAAGCATGTTCAATAAAAGACTAATCTAGGGTTGGCAATAGGTAATGTTAAGTCGTTGCTCTTCCGAGACCGTCAGATTACAAATCCCATGCCTTAACCCACCTGGCCATCCCGAGTCGCCAACTGTATATAATATGATATGATGGTGGATTTGTTAATGTATCTTTGTTTGTATTGGCGCTTTCTTAACCATAAAATAGTTTTTACTGCAAAATACTTCTGTTTTACAGGTAAATATCAGCCATTCTCTTTGAAATTAAACATCTGTTTTCAATTTTCTAACTTTGAACTTCATACAACTTTTGAACCACTTACCTAATCAAACGAGTTTCTGGTTCTTATTCCATAGTATCAACTATTATTTGTATCTTAATAAAATTATTGCAAATGTTAACAATAAAGACACCATATATAAACGTGTTTTGAATCCCATTTGAAAATAATAGTGGTGTAAAGGTTTAAAATTATTTAAGTATGATTATTTACACACAATGAAAACCCTTCAGTAGTCTAATGTATTTGACAAGCTAAAAGAATTAGGAATCTTTTTTTAGAGAAGTTTATAATTTGAAAACGAGAAGGCTATTTTAATCTTGATATAAGATCTTGATGTGGGCTACCATTGCGTTTAACAGCTTATAAGGCTCACTGGCATACAACAACTACAGTAGTGGTTGGAATACTATTGATGTAAGTTGTTTGTTATAACAAGAGTTTTTATAATATGAAGTTTGTGAATGCTAACTTAGAAAAGGTATTCACTCCATAACAGCTGTTATACAAGTGTTCATTTTCTGTTCCCTAGTAGGACAGAGGTGTTTGAATTTACAATGCTAAAATCACGGCTTTGATTCCCCTTGGTGGACACAGAAGATGGCCTAATGCTGCTTTGCTGTAACAAAACAAACACATTCTGTCTAATGTGTACATAACATTATCCACCATCCATTCACCATATTGTGTGGTTGAAATTATTTATGAATGAAATCATTAGATCGTTAATGCATATAATAAACCAAGTCCAAAGTACATGTAGTTTTCATATTAATTAATGCATTCAGAGGGATTTTATGTTTCTAGCTTGTTACATAACATTCTTAAAGTATATTTGCAATTTTTCTTTATTTTATTTCACACAACTGTTTAAAAGTTATTATATTATATTATATTATACTTCCAATGAAACTATATGGGAGTGTATCAGAGATATTTTGACTAAACTCCCAGAGGACACTGTGATTAAACATCTTGTAAGAAAGCCTGAAAGACTTTCCATAGTTATTAAAGCAAAAGGGATACAAATATTCACTGTTTGTTGAACTATCACTAAATTTCTGTTGACTAAATGTGATGAACAATAAAATTTCGATATTTTATCTGTGATTTACCTTCAACTGTTCTTTGAAAGTTGCCTGAAATCTGATTTTACACTTTGTCCTTATACTTTTACACAGTACTGTAGGATGGGCCAAAATGTAACTAAACATACTGGTACTGCTTTTGGTGTATGTTATCAGGATAATACTCAATATATCTGAGTAAAATAACAGTAATTTATACCATATCTTTAATGAGAGTTCAGAGGCAATGTAGTGTTCATTTACATCTGCTTCTAGACACCTGTCTAGAATATTCAGTGTTGCTGTCATCATTCCACTGTTCATTATTACTTTCATCACACCTACATGTTTGAATTATGTGAACATTCTTGTTTTTGTCCTTATTATATCTATTACCTGTGGTTGGTGAAGACATTCTGGAAAAAGCAGACAATTGTATTTTAAAATACAAAAATGTAGCTTTTAGAATTTTGGTTTCGTGAAACAATGATAATTTTTATTATTAAACTTTACAAGAGAAATATTTGTGTTTAACTAAAGCAAAGCATTAATACACCCAAGTTATTAAAAGATCGTGAAATTATTGGTGAAAGACTAAGTTTATCCACTGGAAGTCCCTCTGAGATTTATTACATCACATTTTTATATTACAATTTGCCAAAGAGAAAAATGCAGGATACCCAAATAAGGAGAAAATTGAACTTCAATCAACTCTTATTCCTTGGCTGTAAGTACTGGTTACCTACACTTACCATGTCAGAATTTTCCTGATGAAATACCAAGGGACCAGATGTCAACCTTCAGTCTGTACTCTTTCCTTTTTATTAATTCTGGAACCAACCAATGCCAAGTGTCAACCAGGCAATAAATTTATCATGCAAGAGAAAAACAAAACAAAAATAACTTGTAAATAACTGCTAGTTAGCGTTACAAAATTAACTCTAATTTAGATTTCTTCTACTCCTACTGCAAATTTTGACTGTAAAATAGAAATATTTAATCATCCAAATGCACAAATAAACTTGTTAGCATATAAAAAGTTGATGGTAATCTGCTATTTATGTGTATGTTTCTTGCTTTGTTCCAGAACAAATTGTTTGTTATGAAGTATTTTCTGAAGTTGCTGGTGTTAAAAATATGAAATCCAACTAAATATATAACTCATGTTGTAAGTTTACAGAAAAAATCAAATCAAGACTCAAAAATACTCAGTGCTTTATACATCCAGAAAAAGTCTATTTTTGGTCAGGAATTATTTTTCAATTTTGATATAGGAAGTGAAAATGAAGAAATAAACAGCCATAGAATAGAATTAAAAAATATCAAATGAAAAACCAATTAGTTAAGATAAATAAAAGAAAAATATGGATATATTCTCTTAGAAAGAAAGAAATAATCAAGTAAACCACTGATATGATGTGTTGTTTCACATCTTCATTTCTGAATTAAGGTATTTGGTGTTATGTCACCAGTGATTTTAATAAAAAATGTTCTTTAATCAGTGCAGGCTTTAAATTAAGATACCAATAAATATTTTCCAATTTTGTTATTTATATGTTTTATTTTATATTTACACAACAATATTAAGCTATACTTTTGTTGCTAGGCAACATAACTAAAGCCATTGCAGGAAAGCACCATTACCAAAACACACTAGATTTTCTATGTATTAAATGCTGTTATATAAACAAAGTATTCAGCTATGCTCAGGTTATCAAGTTGATATATTCTATGTGATAGAGGTAAAATAGCCATTGTCTCAAGGTACATGGGTCTTCTTGAATGAAGTGTTCAGGTTATGTATGACTCAATGGTAGTAGGATGGTATGGGTCCAAAGTCAAAATGAAGTGTCATGGCTCCTCGAAATGAGTCCAGTTCATCTCTGCTTCTGTTATTGTGTATATTCTGAACCTACCTTAGTGTAAAAGTTTATGTGGTATTTATATCGTTTGAACAATTAGTTCTTTTTTCTTGCTACTCTTTTTCAAATTAATAAGTTGTGTGATAGAAGATTAAAAATGTGCTACATTTTAACATTAAAGGTACAAGTTTTATTTTATATTTAGCACACTTGTTGAGGATGCCCCTCCATAAAATGCACTGGAAATGTAATTCAAGAAAGAACCACAGAGAGTTTACAACACAATAACCTCACCAATTTCGGATGTAAATTCATTATTACTTTCCCTAATGTTATTTAATATTTTGTAATCACTGGAGAAATAAAAGTTTATGGAAGTATTAAGAGATTTTATAAGATCTCTTCTTTTAAAAAAAAACCTCTTAATAGTTACTAATAACAATCAATATAACATACTTCTTTATAAACTGCTGCTATTTCATTTTCATAAGCACAGGTTTGGGCAAGGACATCAGTCACACAGCCAACTGTTAAATATTCCATTATTACCTAAACAAAGTTTAAAATTTCACTTAGATTTTATTATTTAATGAAATTATACGTAATGATGTGACAATATAACTTATTTTCCTCTTTTAAAAATATTGTAAATAATTATAAGATATATGATATATCTAAAAAAACAGAAAAGCTTTTCAAACAATTGTTCATGAAGTTGGAACTGAGGAAACAACAGTCATTTAACATAATTTAAATGTAAGATTTTTATTCTCTCGAAAGATTTATGGTTCATAAAAATATTACAAACTCAATTTCAAGTGTTAAGAAAGTGTGAATTATCAAATACCACTTTTCTACTTTTAGTTACTTCTTCAATTTATAACTTTTATTTTTCTACCTCAAAAGATGTTTTTCATTTTTTGAAGTACACTCTTTATGTATATTGGTAACTAATGCTGTAATCTGATTCCCAACAATTATAAAAGATTACATTGGATTGTATTTTGTGTAAGAGACTTAAAATTTAATAATTTAATATTTATTGTATTACACACTAAACAATGTTTACAGTTTTGTGAATAATGCTACATTTGAGAGTAATGTGTAAGCTGCAAATAATTTAACAAACTCAACCTTTCTTGAATAAAATAATTTCAACAACCATGTATATAACAAACACTGTGTGTGAAACATACAAAGAAGATTAATCAAGCATAATAAAAACTAAAGAGTGCTGGTTGGAGATAACATACTGGTAGAATAGAAATGTATAAAGTTATTTCAAAGTTATTTATATATGGAATGAATTAAAAAAGTAATTGTATCAGAACCAAATGTGGCTACAACCTCCCACACTAAAACTGTCATGTATAACTTACAACTACAATTTAAACAAAGTAAACCTGTGAGAGTGATACATTAAAATATTCTTCAATTTATAAAAATTGCTTGAAATTGACCACTTAATTAAATAAAGCCAATATGTTAGTGTACACTCAATAACAGGTACTATTAAAAATAAAAAAAATAACTAAAATGTAACATTAACAACACTAACCCAAAGCTCATCACCAACAAGATAGCTACCAAATAGTTGATGATGGTTTGAACATTTATTTTTGTCCACTACTAAAAGTTCAGTGACGACAAGCTCTTTTCTTGGATTCTGGTTTTCTTTGATCTCTTTAATTGCAACTTAAAACACAGTAGCAGTTACTATGGCTGTGTAGATTGTTCCTGAACCTCTGAAACAATAAAAGTATCATTAGAATTTGTAATGTGCTACAACGTGAACATATTACCACATGCTACTTATAATATTATTGTACCTTTTGAAAAGTAATGGATTAACACACGTTTCTAGCCTTATATTTTTGTAAGGTGATAAAATTGTATACTTTACTTGTAAGTTTATGAAACAACAGTTAGAAAATTGTGCACAATTACTTTTTAATTATATGAATTCTACTCTAAAATACTGATAAAAAATGAATGGTGCATTATATTCACACAATTAAGCATCGTCCCTCCAAGTTATATTAATAACCTATTGGAAGTGTGTGTAGCTGTTACATTCATGATGTCCTCATCATATGATGTGTTTCAAACATTTAATACAACAGTTCTGCTGAGATTATATGCAAAAATTAATACATTTTAATAAATGTATGGTTTTAATCCTTACAATAGTAATAACACAATGGATTATTTTGATCTATAAACCTTGTAACCATTACTGTGATCACATTTTGAAAGTTCCATGGAAATAATATATTTTTACACTGTTATTTTACTCTTCGTAATTTACCATATCTCCCCTTTATATCAACATGTACAATTATTTAGTTACACATTTTCAACACTTTCTGAGTTATGCAACTATTTTTGCTGGGACTGAAATAATTACAACTGAAAATAAACCCTTATTGATGTAAGCTGTTTTTGGGTGAATCAAATTACCAGCTTGTAACACTTGTGTCAGATGTTTTAATTATTCAAAATTACTAAATTTTATAATTTGAATCATATTTGCAATACTTCAGTAATACCATTCTACAGACTGATTAACCTGCTTATTTATTTTCAACCTGCATCATGTATTCCATAATATTGTTGTGATATTTATAATTTTCTGTCCTAAAAATGAATTTCCAATAAGTCCTTTTACACAGGCCTGGAATAACAAGGCAGTTGAAACCCTCAACTCATAATTTGAAGGCTGCCAGTTTTAATCCATATCACACCAAACATGCTCACCCTTTCAGCTGAATGGTCCTTTTAATGTTACAGTAAATCAAAATATTCACTGGTAGAGAAGTAACCCAAGAGTTGGCAGTCGGTGGTGATGACTAGCTGTCTTTCCTCATGTTTTACACTGCTAAATTAAGGATGGCTAGTGGAGCTTTTATGAAGCTTTCATAAAATTAAAAAATAAACAAACAATCCTTTTACATCAACAGATATTCGCATTCAATGCTGCCGTCTATTTGTAAAACTTCTTTTCAAGCATATCATGAGTTTCTGCCTCCTCTTGATTGCAAATTATCATGTAACAACCCTCCATCAATAATAAAGTAAGGTATTCTCATTATGCTTATGACTTCCTCTGTTCAATTTTACCAGATATCACTTTGAGTTCTCTTAGAATTTGAAAGCATCAGGTTTTAATGAAGAGGTAAGATGGGAAATGAGATATGAACCTTCTTGAAATACATTTACAGTTCAGGTGAATTACAACTTCCAATACAGTACATTATGTCATATCAACAGACAGCGAGGATCTTACATTGAATAGGTGGAAGAAACAGTTTGAGGGAAGGAAAGAAGCATTCTCCAAAGCCATCCAGAGGACACACCTGAAAACAAGAAAGTCAAATTTGGAGAACTGGTGTGGGAGACCGTCTGAGCCAGGTATACATTTCACCCATATAAAAAAGGTGTGGAACTTTTGGGAAAACTGGAATGTAATAAGGGCAATCAATCTTCATTTCAAGAAAAGTGAGGGCATAAAATACATTGGAGAGTCTGAAGGAAAAACAACATTTGAAACAGTGCAATGGATGACCACAAAGACCTATTTTTAAATGCAGACCATAATGATTCACTCAATACAAAACATGGTAGGGATGAAAAGTATTCTATTCTACCTTAACCATATATGTTTTAGTTTAGAATAATGGCTACTTTGATAACACTTTTACAGTTGACTAGATGCCCCCATTGGTTCTGTCAAGGCTATATAAAATAAACTTTAAACAGATTTATCAGAGATCCATGGTATGAAAAATCAACTTTGGAAGTACTGATGTGATTAATTATTGTAGTTTACAAAAGCGGAGGCATTCGTGTAATCCATACCCTGCATACTGACAGACTTGATGATTTATTGAGATGGAAGATTTCTGTGAGAAAATATTACATGATAAAGAATATGGACTTTACCAAACACAAGTTCTAACTTTTTGATAATCTATAATTAGTTCACATGTTTACCATTTTACAAAATAAAATTGACAAGTTGAACGAAAATTAAAACAGGTTCAAAAGGAAAAATTATTATTAAAATATGCACTGCAAACTCAACATATACCGAGAGAAAAATGCAGCACTTTAGAGATCTCAATTCTTTCAAAACAGAAACTAATTACATGATTTATGTTCTCCTTTTAGTTGGCCAATCAACTTAGATGGCAATAATCCAGAAGAACATATTACTTTTGTGTCATTATTAATACAAATTCACACTCAAGTTGATACCGGGTGAACTATCCCATGAAGCAATAGATACCATCTGTGACAACTCATGTTAGGTACAGCAACACCTAGAGGTCAACTAGCACATACCCTAGTAAGAAGTTCTGAGCTAGAATCATGAACATAACTCAGAATTTTATGTTTCATATTTATCAAGCTGAGATACCTTTCCTTTATTTGTGCATGAATTTAAACAAAATCTGGAGGTGGAAGATATGTTAAATGAGAAAAATTCTAATTTTCATACAATTCATTTATAACATTCATTTACTACATTGTATAATGGTCATTATGACCCTGTAGAAAGAGGTAGTATCAATTGTAATGTCTGTAGGGGTGCATTCTGTTACCTGCTTTCAACACCCAGCACATCACATCTTTTTTTACAGAGTTTTAAACCATTATTTAATAGAAAACCAATGGCCACAAAAGTGTCTTACAGACAGGTCAAAGTAAGAAATTATTATAACTCAAACAACAGCTTTTCATACCAGCCTTATGGTGGCTGTTAAAACAGAAACTTCATCTCAGTTTATGCATTATTGTAACAAAGGCAGTCATCTTTGTTCATTTAATTCCTCAAAAGAGAGCCCAGCACAGTCTTCGAGATGTATATATTAAATGTTTGTGTGCTCCGTGCATCTATGAATATAACTGATGTTAACATAATCAAAGTGTTCAATAACAGCAATAATGGGGTGGAGGAGTTAGGAACCCTCCATTAGCATGGCCACTTCCAAATAATCTTCACCACATTTACCCTCATTAAGAAGGATAGTCATCTATTGAAAGCACTACTGTTTTTGGTCCTTTGAAAACATCATACACAGTTTGGTTAAGACTGGTCCAGTGAACCTGGATTAGTTAGATAATGTAACAAGAGACAGACACAGATTTTTGTGTTTTTTATATATACACAACATAGGAATGAGATATATGGTATCTGTACACCACCTAATTCTACCTTCAACAAATCAAGACAGGATTTAGAAAGTTAATTTCTTTCTTTCTTGGACAACATTTGAAGAGAGAAAAAAGTATTGTTTTTCACCTGCTCTAGATCTATCAGACCTATGGTGTCCAACATGGTCATCACTTGCCACATGCCAAAACAGCTATTGACCTGTGGTGAACTGGTGCTTTACTTCTACCACCTATTTTTTGTGTAATTAATTTTATTAATAAATAATTGAAAACATTACTATGTATTTTTTACCCATCTTTAAAAACAAAGTTAATTTTTTGCCTCAAAGTGAAAATGTTTACACATTTTAAACAGTTTGGGTGACTATGAAATACAGTTGGACCTAAAAGTGCATTAGACCTAAAAGCACACCCACTCCTACAGCTTTTTGAAGAACCACAATTATTCCAATGTTCTGATTTCATTTCAGTTAAAAACTCACTTTTCAATAGTGTATATAATAATTTAAATTAGTGTGTTGGACTTAGGATTCTTTTACAGTGGATGTTTGCCACTTTTTGCAGATAAATTCAAAAATAAATGAACAGCATGCATTCCACTTATTTTAAAATATATTCAAAACAAGTGAAACATGACAAATTCTTCACACTACATGTATCACAATTGGATCTAAATACTTCATGGTTCTCTTCTTGACAAAAATCCATTTTGGCCAAATTCAATTGGTTAAAATGCAGTTGACAAGTCAAACTATTTTTCTCTATTTTAAATAATTCATTTCACACTTTCTAACTTCTCCCTGACTGAAACTCTTTTTTTCCTAGGCTTTATTTTTGGCTCACTTCCTACTCTGTAGCCTCTTATATGGTTGTTGACACTTAATATTTCTTACATTGAGGTATTCTAGAAATCTCTGTAGCCTTGATATCAATTGCACAACTTACAATAACCATCTGCTTTCAACTTTCTTATTGTGAAACAAAACACTCATGAAATATTAACTCACAAAATTAACACTACTTACATTAAACAGTGTATTTTATCTTACAACCCTGAACTTATATATTTTAGTCACTACACTACTTGCCATTGGTTGAAAACACTTAAATAAATATTGTTGTAATGTAGTTTATGAAGAGGAGGAAAAGAGAAAGTGGACTAGTTTAAACAATTCTTGAATTTGAAAAGATAACTAAATTTTAGTGAAAATACTTGATCAAAAACTTTAAATTTTTTTGTATACAAAAAACTTGTAATATTTACAGAAAGCTAGTCAGATTTTGTGAAGATACACATCATTTTAAAAGTTACAGTGTGGAAACTGATGATTGTTAACAAAGTCACACACAACGAGTCTGTCATGAAAAATTTCATTTCTTTTGTTCCTATCCTCCTCTTACATGACATTTTAAGAAAAGAAATTTAGTTCCTTTATTCAAGAAGTATTTATTACACTGGTTATTGAACCTTATCCTTCCAAGAAGCCAATAGTTGTTAACTACTATTCACAGCAGTGAATATTCTGATTAGACTCCTTACTGAAAACCTGTATGCATCTGTTCAATGCACTTTGTTTCACTGTTACTTTGTGTTGTATCTTACCACTTGTACTTGAATGAAAAGGAAAAGAAAGAGAGTAAAATATTTGGTGTAGACCGAAGACAGTTTTGAGACGGCGGAGTTGTTTTATAGTACCTATAAAAAACAAAACAACAACATTCCATACCACTTTAAGCTTCAGGGGAAATATCCCAAACAACGGGTGGTAAGCAGTAGGGAAAGTGTGACTAGCAACGTGGGTAAGCAATGGGGGAATTGACCCCAGCAACAAAGGTAAGAAGTGGGGTAAATGCCCCTAGCAACGGGAGTAAGCAGTGTCCGAAATGTCTCTAGTAACGGTGTATGTAGTGGATTTAATGTCCTTTCAACTTGGGTAAGCAGTGGGGGAAATGACCTTAGCAACGGGGTGTATTCAGTGGGGGAAATGTCTCTAGCAATGGAGGTAAACAGTAAGGAAAATGTCCCTAGCAATGGAGATAAGCATTGGGTAAATGTCCTTAGCAACGGCGTGTATTCAGTAGGGAAAACCTTCCTAGCAACGGAGGTAAACAGTGTCCGAAATGTCCTTAGCAACGATGCAAACAATGAAAATTGACCCTAGCAACAAGTGTAAGCAGTGGGGTAAATGCTCCTTGCAACGGGGTGTATTCAGTGGGGGAAATGTCCTTAGCAATGGAGGTAAACAATAAGAAAAATGTCCCAAACAACGGAGGTAAGCATTCGGGAAATGTCCTTAGCAATAAGGTGTATTCAGTGGGGAAAACGTCCCTAGCAACGGAGATAAACAGTCAGAAAAATGTCCCAAGGAACGGAAGTAAGCAAAGAGGAAAGTGTCTTGAGCAACGGGTGTATACAGAGCGGGAAATATCTCTAGCAATTCGGGGTAAGCAGTTTCGGAAATATAATTTGCATTGGAGGTAAGAAGTGTTTGAAATATCCCTAGCAACGGTGTTAAGCAGTGGGTTAATGACCTTAGCAACAGAAGTAACCAGTGAAGAATTGACCCATGCAACAGGTATAAGCCGTTGGAGAAATGTTTTTAGCAACGAAGGGAAAGCAGTGGGGAAATGACCCTAGCAACGGTGTAAGCAGTGGTGTAAATGTCTCTATCAACGGGGTATAAGCAGCAGTGGAAAGGTATTTTGCAACATGGGGTAAGCAATGGGGGAATGGCCCTAGCAACAGGGTGTATTCAGTTAGGGAAAATATCCCTAACGACGGAGGTAAAGAGTAGGGGAAATGTTCCTTGCAACGGGGTTAAGCAGTGGGCGAAAAGTCTTTAGTAACGGAGGTAAGCAGAAAAAAGAATGTCTACCAACAGTGGTTAGCAGTGTCAGAAATGCCCCTAGCAACGGGGGTAAGCAGTGTCCAAAATGTTTATACAAGCAGGAGTGAGCAGTTGGGGAAATGTCCTTAATAACGGGGGTAGGCAGTAAGCGAAATTTCCCGTATCGAAACCTGGTTTTTAGCATTGTAAGTTTGCAGACATACCGCTGAGCCACTGGAGGGCCAAGTAGGGGGAATGTTCCTAGCAACGTAGAATAAGCAGTAAGGTAAATGCTCCTAGCAACGGGGATTTGAAGTGAGGAAAATGTCCTTAGCAACGTGGGTAAGTAGTGGTGAAAATTTCCCTAGCAACGAGTTGTTTTCAGATGGAAATGTCCCAAGTAAAAGAGGTAAGCAGTGGGAGAAAGGTCTCTATCAGCAGGTGGAAAGTTGTGTCAGAAATGCCCCGAGCAACGGGGTAAGCAGTGGGGTATATGTCTCTTTCAACGTGGATAATCAGTGGAAGAAATGTCCCTAGCAACGGAAGTAATCATTGGGAAAAAGGTTTCTAGCAACAAGGTAAAAAGTAGAGTGTATATTTCAAGCAACGGGATTACGCAGTAGGGGAAATATCCCTAGAAACGTCGGTAAACAGTTGGGAAAATGTCCTTAGCAACTTGGTTAAGCAGTGTCGGAAATGTCCCTAGCAACGGGGGTAAGCAGTGTCCAAAATGCACCGAGTATAAGGGGTAGGCAGTGGGGTAAGGTCCCTAGCAACGGGTGATAAGGAGTGTCCGAAATGTCTTTAGCATCGGTGTTAATCAATGGGGAAATGTCCCGAGCAACGGGGGGTAAGCAGAGGAGGAAATGTCCCTAGAAACTAGGGTGAGCAGTAGGAGAAATGTCCCTTGCAACGGGGTGTATTCACTGAAGGAAATGTCCTTAGAAACGGAGGTAAACAGTGAGGTAAATGCACCTACAAACGGGGGTAAGAAACGTGGGAAGCGCCCCTGGAAATAGGTGGTAAGCAGTGAGAGAAATATCCCTAGCAACGGGGAATAAGCAGTGCGAAATATCCCTATCAACGGAGTGAAACAGTGAGAAAACTGTCTCTAGCAAATTGTGGTAAACAGTAAGGAAAATGTCCCTAGCAACGTGGGGAATGCAGTGGAAGATATATCCGTAGTAACGTGGGAAAGGGGTGGGGAGAAGGTCCCGAGCAACGGGGTTAAGGGGAGTCGGAAATGTTCTTAGAAAAGGGAGTAAGCAGTGTTCGAAATATCCCTAGCAACGGGGTAAGCAGTGGATTTAATGTCCTTTGCAACTGGGGTAAGCAGTGGGGGAAATGTCCTGAAAAAGGGGTGTATACAATGTAGGAAATGGCCCTAGCAACAAAGGTAAACAGTGAGGTAAATGTCCCTAGCAATGGTAGTAAGCAGTGTTGGAAATGTCGCAAGCAACGGGGATAAGCAGTGTCCGAAATGCCCCTAGAAACAGGGGAAGGAGTGGGGGAATGTCCCTAGCAAAGGGTGATAATTAGTGTCAGAAATGTCACTAGCCACAGGGGTAAGCAGTGTCCGAAAAGTCTTTAGCATCGGTGTTTATCAGTGGGGAAATTACAGCAACGGCGGTAATTATTGGGAAAAATGTCCCGAACAACGGGGTTAAGCAGTTGGGGAAATTTCCCAAGAAACGAGTTGTTTTCAGATGAAAATGCCCCTAGCAACAGGGCTAAACAGTAAGGGAACTGTCCTTAGCAACGGGTGGTAAACAGTGGGGAAAATGTTCCTAGCAACGGGGAGTAAGCTGTGGGAAATGTCTCTAGCAATGGGGGAAAAGACCTTAACAACGGAAGTAAGCAGTGGGGGAAATTTTTCTAGCAACAGGGTGTATTCTGTGGGAAATGTCCCTATTAATGGAGTGAAATAGTAAGAAAAGGTCCCTAGCAAATGGTGGTAAGCAGTAAGGGAAATGTTCCTAGCAATGTTGGGAAAGCAGTAGAGGAGATACCCGTAGCAACGTAGGTAAGCCGTATGGGAAATGTTCAGAGTTGTTTTCAGATGGAAATGTCCCAAGCAACAGAGGTAGGCACTGGGGAAAATATCCCTAGCAACGGGGAATAAGCAGCGGAAAATTTCCCTAGCAACGCGGTGTATACAGTGCGAAATATTCCTATGAATGGAGTGAAACAGTGAGAAAATTGTCTCATGCAAATGGTGGTAAGCAGTTAGGGATATGTCCCTAGCGACGTGGAGAAAGTAGTGAAAGAGATATCCGTAGCAACGTCGGTAAGGAGTGGGGGAAATGTCCCTAGCAACGGGGATAAACAGTAGGGAAAATGTCCCTGGCAACAGGGGTAAGCAGTGTTCGAAATGCCCATAGCAACAGGGGTAGGTAGCAGAGGAATGTCCCTGACAACGGGGGTTAAAAGTAGGAAAAATATTTCTAGCAACAGGGCAAGCAGTGTCTGAAATGTCCCAAGCAATGTTTATAAGCAATGGGGAAATGTCCTTAGCAACGGGGTAAGCAGTTGGGAATGTCCCTAGCTAAGTGGGTAAGCAGTGTCGTAAATGTCCCTAAAACGAAAGGTAATTAGTATCCGAAATTCCCCTAGAAACAGGGATAGGCAGTGGGGGAATGTCCCTAGCAACGGGTGGTAAGCAGTGTCGGAAATGTCACCAGCAACGTGGGTAAGCAGTGTGCGAAATGTCTTTAGACTCGGTGTTTATAAGTAAAGATAAGCTCTTAGCAACGGCGGTAAACAGTGGGAAAAATGTCCCGAGCAACGGGGTAAGCAGTAGAAGAAATGTCCCTAGTAAAAGGAGTAAGCATTGGGTGAAATGTCCCAAGCAACGTGGGGGAAATGTCCCTAAAATGGGGGTAAGCAGTGAAAGAAATATCCTAAGCAACGGGGATAAGCAGTGGTGGAAATGTCCCTAGCAACGAAGTGTAAGTAGTGGATGAAATGCCCCTAGCAACGGGGGTATGCAGTGGTGGAAATATCCATAGCAACATGAGGTATGCAGTGGGAGAAATGACCCTAGCAACGGGGTGTAAGCAGTGGTTGAAATGTCCATAGCAATGGGTTGTAAGTAGTGGGAGAAATGTCCCTAGCAATGGGAGGTATGCAGTGTGGGAATTTCCTCTAGCAACGTGTTGTAAAGATTTGGAGAAATGTCCCTAGCAACGGGGTGTAAGCAGTGGTTAAAATGTCCAAAGCAACGGATTGTAAGTAGTGGGGGAAATGCCCCAAGCAATGAGAGGTATGCAGTGTGGGAATTGCCCCGAGCAACGTGGTGTAAAGAATTGGGGAAATGTACCTAGCAACGGGGTGTAAGCAGTGGGGGAAATGTCCCTAGCAGCGGGATGTAAGCAGAGGTGGAAATATCCATAGCAACATGAGGTATGCAGTGGTAGAAATGTCGCTAGCAACGGGTTGTAAGTAGTGGGGGAAATGTCCCTAACAACCGGATGTATGCAGTGAAAGAAATCTCCCGAGCAACGGGTAGTAAGCAGTGATGGAAATGTCCCTAGCAACGAAGTGTAAGTAGCGAATGAAATGTCCCTAGCAACGGGGGTATGCACTGGTGGAAATATCCATAGCAACATGAGGTATGCAGTGGGAGAAATGTCCCTAGCAACGGGTTGTAAGTAGTGTGGGAAATGTTCCTAGCAACGGGGTGTAAGCATTTGAAGAAATATCCCTAGCAACGGGATGTATGCAGTGAAAGAAATGTCCCTAGCAACGGGGTTTAAGTACTGTGGGAAATGACCCTACCAACGGGGTGTAAGCAGTGGTTGAAATGTCCATAGCAATGGGTTGTAAGTAGTGGAAGAAATGTCCTTAGCAATGGTGTATAAGCATTTGGAGAAACTTTCCTTAATGCGGGTTGTAAGTATTGTCGAAAATTTCCATAGCAGTGTGGAAATTTCCTCTAGCAACGTGTTGTAAAGATTTGGAGAAATGTCCCTAGCAACGGGGTTTAAGTACTGTGGGAAATGACCCTACCAACGGGGTGTAAGCAGTGGTTGAAATGTCCATAGCAATGGGTTGTAAGTAGTGGAAGAAATGTCCTTAGCAATGGTGTATAAGCATTTGGAGAAACTTTCCTTAATGCGGGTTGTAAGTATTGTCGAAAATTTCCATAGCAGTGTGGAAATTTCCTCTAGCAACGTGTTGTAAAGATTTGGAGAAATGTCCCTAGCAACGGGGTGTAAGCAGTGGGGAAAATGTCTCTAGCAGCGGGATGTAAGTAGTGGTGGATATGTCCCTAGCAACGGAATGTAAGTAGTGAATGAAATGTCCTTAGTAACGGGGGGTATGCAGTGGTGGAAATATCCATAGCAACATGAGGTATGCAGTGGGAGAAATGTCCCTAGCAACGGGATGTTAGTACGTGGGAAAATGTACCTAGTAACGGGAGGTATGCAGCGGAAGAAATGTCTCTAGCAACAGGATGTAAGTAGTGGGGGAAATTCCCTAGAAACGGGAGGTATGCAGTGGAAGAAATGCCCCGAGCAACAGGAGGTATGCAGTTGGGGAAATGACCCTAGCAACGTGGTGTTTAGTAGTGGGAGAAATGTGTCTAGCAATTTGGTGTATGTAATGGGGAAATATCCCTTGCAACGGGTTGTAAGTAGTGGGGAAATGCCCCTAGCAACGGAATGTAAGTTGTGGGCGAAATGACCCTAGAAACAAGGTGTATGCAGTGAAGGAAATGTCCCTAAGAATGAAGTGTATGCAGTGTCGGAAATGTCCAAAGCAACGGAGTTTAAGAAGTGTGGGAAATGTCCCTAGCAACGCCATGTAAATAGTGGAGGAAATGTACCTAGCAACGGGATGTAAGTAGTGGGGGAATCTCCCAAGCAACGGGATGCTAGTTATGAGGGGAAATGTCCCAAGCAATGGGATGTATGCAGTGGAAGAAATGTCCTTAGCAACGGTGTATAAGCATTTGGAGAAACTTTCCTTAATGCGGGTTGTAAGTATTGTCGAAAATTTCCATAGCAAGTGGATTGTAAGTAGTGTGGCAAATTCCCTAGCAACGGGAGGTATGCAGTGGGAAAAATGTCCCTGGCAATGAGGTGTAAGTAGTGTGGGAAATGTCTCTAGCAATGGGAATAAAGCATATGGTAAAGTGTCCCTAGCAACGGTGTGTAAGTAGTGAGGGAAATTCCCCTAGGAACGGCGTGATGGGAGAAATGCCCCAAGCAATGGGGTGTATGTAGTGGTGGAAATGTCCCTTGAAACGGGGTATAAGTAGTGGATAAATGCCCCGAGCAACGGAGTGTAAGTAGTTTGGGAAATATCCCAAGCAAAGCGGTCTTAGTAGTGTCGCAAATGACCCTAGCAACGGGGTTTAAGTAGTGTGGGAAATTTACCTAGCAATGGGATGTAAGTAGTGGGGGAAATGTTCCAAGCAACGGGATGTTAGTAGTGGGGGAAATGTCCCTAGCATCGGGATCTATGCAGTGGAAGAAATGTCCCTAGCAATGGTGTATAAGTATTTGGGGAAATTTTCCTTCTCACGGGGAGTAAGTATTGTCGGAATTTCCCCTAGCAACGAGATGTAAGTAGTGTGACAAATGCCCTAGGAACGGGAAAATGTATTGGTAGAAATGTCCCTAGCAACGAGGTGTAAGTATTGTGGGAAATTTCCCTAGCAACGAAAATAAAGCATTTGGAAAAATGCATACCTCCCTAGCAACGGGAGGTATACAATTTGAAAAATGTCCCCACCAACAGGGTGAAAGTAGTGGAAAAAATGTCCCTAGCAACGGGCTGTAAGTAGTGGGGAAATGCCCCTAGCAATGGGGTGTTGTAGTTGGAAAAATGTCCTTAGCAACAAAGTGTAAGTAGTGCAGGAAACGACTGTAGCAACGGGGTGTAAATATTGTCGGAAATTTCTCTAGCAACGGGATGTAAATAATGTGGAAAATGTCCCTAGCAACGTTGTGTTAGTAGTGGGGGAAATGTCCCAAGCAACGGGGTGTAAGTAGTGGCGAAAATGTTTCTAACAACGGAGTGTAAATACTGGGGTAAATGCCTCAATCAACGGGGTGTAAGTAGAGAAGGAAAGGTCTTTTAAAATGGTTTTAAGTAGTGGGTAAAATGTCCCTTGCAACGAAGTGTAAGTACTTGGGGAAATACATCAAGCAACGGGGTGTAAGTAGTGGGGGAAATGTCCCTACCAACGGAATGTATGCAGTGAATGAAATGACCCTAGCAACCGGAGGTATGCAGTGGAAGAAATGTCCCTGGGAACGGGAGGTATGCAGTTGGGGAAATGTACGAAGCAACGGTGTGTCAGCATTTGGGGAAATGTCCCTATCAACGGAATGTATGCAGTGGGGGAAATTTTCCTCGCGACAGTGCGTAAGTAGTCTGGGAAATGTCCCTAACAACCGGGTGTAAGTAGTGTGAGAAATGTCACTAGCAAGAAGATGTAAGTAGTGGGGAAAATGTCCCTAGACACGAGATGTTAGTAGTGGGCGAAATGTATCTGGCAACTGGATGTATGCATTTATGAAATGTCGCTACAAACGGGTTTTAAGTAGTTTGGGAAATGTCCCTAGCAAGGGTGTGTAAGGAGTGGAAAAAATGTTCCTAGCAACGAAGTGTAAGAAGTTGGGGAAATTACCCTAGCAACGCGGTGTAAGTAGTTAGGGAAATGTGCCTAGCAACTGGGTGTAAATAGTGTGGGAAATGTCCCTAGCAACGGGAAGAATGCAGTGGTAGAAATATCCCTAGCAACATCAGGTATACAATAAGAAAAATGTCAATACCAATGTGGTGTATTAAGTGTGGGGAATTCTTTAGCAACGGTGTGTAAGCATTTGGGGAAATGTCCCTAGCAACGGGGTGTAAGCAGTGGAGGAAATGTTTCTAGCAGCGGAGTGTAAGTAGTGGTGGAAATGACCCTAGTAACCGAATGTAAGTAGTGGGTGAAATATCCCTAGCAACAGGAGGTATACTGTGGGGGAAATGTCCCTAACAACGTGGTGAAATAAGTATAAGAAATTCTTTGGCAATGGTGTGTAAGCATTTTGGGAAATGTCTCTAGCAATGAGGTGTAAGTAGTGGGGGAAATGCCACTCGCAACGGGGTGTAAGTAGTGGGAAAAATACCTCTTGCAACGAAGTGTAAGTAGTCGGGGAAATGTTCCAAGCAACGGGGTGTTAGTAGTGGGGGAAATGTTCCTAGCAACATGAGGTATGCAGTGGGAGACATGTCTATATGAACAGGATGTAAGTACTGAAAAAAATTCTGTAGAATGGGATGTAAGTAGTGGGACAAATGTCACTAGCAACGGGGTGTAAGTAATGTTCGAAATGTCCCTAGCAACGGGGTGTAAGTTTTTGGCAAAATACCTGAGCAAAAAGTTGCGGAAATGTCCTTAGCTACAAGGTGTAAGTGGTGGGGGAAATGACCCTTGAAACGAAAGGTATGCAGTGAGGGAAATGTCCCAAGCAACAGGAGGTATGCAGTTGGGAAAATGTCCCTAGCAACGGGAGGTATGCAGTGGGAGATGTGTCTCTAGCAACGGAGTGTAAGTAGTGGAAGAAATGTCCCTAGAAACGGGAGTTATGCAGTTGAGGAAATGTCTCTAATAACGGGGTGTCAATTGTGGTAGAAATTCCCCTAACAACGGGATGTAAGTAGTGAAAGAAATGCCCCTAGCAACAGGGTGTAAATAGTGGGGTAAATGTCCCCAGCAACGGGGTGTAAGTAGTGGGGTAAATGTCCCTAGGAACGGGGTGTAAGTAGTGGAAAAATGTCCCTAAAAACGGGATGTAAGTAGTGTAGAAAATTCTTTAGCAAGAGAAGGTATAATGTGGGGGAAATGTCTCTTGCAACAATAGGTATGCAGTTTCGGAAATGTTCCATGAAATGTTGTGTTAGTAGTGGGGGAAATGTCCCAAGCATAGGGGTGTAAGTAGTTCCGAAAATGCTTCTACCAACGGAGTGAAAGTATTGGGGGAATGCCTCAAGAAAGGGGTGTAAATAATGGGGGAAAGGCTCCTTGCAACAAGTTTTATATTGTGGATGAAATGTCCCTTGCAACGGGGTGTAAGTAGTGGGGAAAATGCCCCTAGATAGAGTGTGTAAGTAGTGGGAGAATTGAATATAGCAACGGGGTGTAAGTAGTGGGGGAAATGTCTCGAGAAACGGGATGTAAGTTGTAAAAAATGTTCCTAGCAACGGGATGTAAGTAGTGGAAAAAATGCCCCTAGCAACGGGAGATATGCAGTGGAAGAAATGTCCCTAGAAACGGTGGTAAGCATTTGGAGAAATGTCCCCAGCAAGATAGTGTAAGCAGTATGTGAAAAGGTCTTACAAACGGAAATGTAGCTATTGTCGGAAATTTCCCAAGAAACGGGGTGTAAGTAGTGTGGCAAATGTCCCTAGCAACGAGTAGTATGTAGTGGGAAAAATTTCCCCAGCAACGGGGCGTAAATGGTGTGGCAAATGTTCATAGCAACGAAAATAAAGAATTTGCAATAATGTCACTGGCAACAGGAGGTATGTAGCTGGGGAAATGTACCTAGCAACGTGGTGTAAGTAGTGTTGGAAATGTCCCTAACAACGGGGTGTAAGTTATTTGGAATATTTTTTAGCAACGGGAGGTATGCTGTGGAAGAAATGTCCCTAGCAACGGGATATAAGTAGTGTGGGAAATTACCTAGCATCGAGAAGTATGCAGTGGAAGAATTGTCCCTAGCAACGAGGGGTATGCAGTGGGGGAAATGTCCCTAGCAAAGGTATGTACGTGGTAGGGGAAATGTCCCAAGCAACGTGGTGTAAGCAGTGGGAGAAATGTTCTTTGCAACAGGGGTAAGCAGAGAAGGAAATGTTTCTAGCAACGTGGTGTAAGCAATCTTGGAAACAATCCCAGCAACAAGACAATCGGAAATGTCCCTAGCTACAAGGTGTAAGTGGTGGGGAAAATGTTCCTAGCAATGGAATGTATGCTGTGAAAGAAATGTTTTTAGCAACGGGGATGAAGTAGTGTGGGAAATATCCCTATCAACGGGGTGTAAGTAGTGGGAAAATGCCCTTAGCAACGGGATGTAAATAGTGGGGAAATGCCTCTAGCAACGAAGTGTAAGTAGTGGGGGAAATGTCCCTAGCAACAGGGTGTAAGCAGTGTGGAAAATGTCACTTGCAGCGAGGTGTAAACATTTGTGAAAAGTCCCTAGCAACGGGGTGTAAGTAGTTGGGGAAATGATCCCAGGAACGGGGTGTAAGTAGTAGGGAAAATGTTTCTAACAACGGGGTGTAAGTAGTGGAAGAAATACCCTCTAGCAACTGTGTGTAAGTCTTTGGGGAGATCTCGTTAACAACGGGGTGAAAGTAGTGTGAGAACGTCCCTAGCAACGAGATTAAAGTAGTGTGGGAAAATGGCCCTTTCAACGGGATGTAAGTAGTGTGGGGAATGTCCCTGGCAACGTGGTGTAGTAGTGAGGGAAATGTCCCGAGCAACGGGAGGTGTGCAGTGGGGAAATGTTCCTGGAAATAGAGTGTAAGTAGTGGAAGAATTGCTCCTAGAAACGGGGTGAAATAATGGGGTAAATCCCCTAGCAACGTGGTGTAAGTAGTTGGGGAAATGCTTCGAACAACGTAATGTAACAAGTGGAGGAATGTCCCTTCCAACGGGGTGTAAGTAGTGGGGGAAATGTCCCTAGCAACTGGATGTATGCAGTGGAAGAAATGTCTCTAGCAACGGAATATAAGTAGTGGGGAAAATGTCCCTAGAAACGGAATATAATTGGTGGGGGGAATTTTCCAGCATAAAGAGGTATGCAGTGGAAGAAATGTCTCGAGCAACGGGATGTAAGTAGTGGGAAAAATTCCATAGCAACGGGAGGTATACAGTGAAGGAATGTACCTAGCAACGAGAAATTTGCAGTTGGGAAAATATCACAAGCTACAGGTTGTAAGCATTTGGGAAAATGTCCCTAGCAGCGGAGTGTAAGCAGTGATGGAAATGTCCCTAGGAACGGCGTGAAAATAGTGGGGGAAATGTCCCTAGCAGCGGGGTATAAGCAGGGGTGGAAATATCCCTCGCAATGGGGTGTAAGTAGTGTGGGAAATGTCCTTAGAAACGGGAGGTATACAGCGGGTAAAATGTTTCTAGCAACGAAGTGTAAGAAGTGTGGGAAATGTCCCTAGCAATGGGGCTAAAGCATTTGGAGAAATGTCCCTACCAACGAGGTGTGTAAGTACTAACGGAAATGTGCATTGAAACGAGGTGTAAGTATTATCGGAAATTTCCCGAGCAACGGAATGTAAGTAGTGTAGCAAATGTCGCTAGCAACGGGATGTATACAGTGAAAGAATTGTCCCTAGCAACGGGGTGAAAGCAGTGGGGAAAATGTCCCTTGCAACGAAGTGTAAGTAGTGGGAAAAATGTCTCTAGCAACGTTATGTAAGTATTTGGGGAAATGTCCTTAGCAATGGGAGGTATGCAGTATGCGAAATGTACCTAGAAACAGGGTGTAAGTAGTTGGAGACATGGTCTTAGCAATGGGGTGAAAGTAATGAGGGAAATGCCCCTAGCAACGTGGTGTAAATAGTGTGGAAAATGTCCCTAGCAAAGGGGTGTAAGTATTTGGAGAAATACTCATTGCAACAGGGTGAAAGTACTGGAGGAAATGACCCAACAACGGGGTGTGAGTAGTGGGGGAAATGTCTTTAGCAACGGGGTGTACATTTTTGGAAAAATTACCCAAGCAACGGGAGGAAAGAAGTTGCGGAAATGTCCCTAGCGACAAGGTGTAAGTGGTGAGGGAAATGTCCCTAGCAACGTGGTAATGTAATGGAAGAATTGCTCCTAGAAACGGGGTGAAAATAATGGGGAATATGCCCCAGCACGTGGTGTAATAGTGGGGAAGTGCTTCAAACAACGTAATGTAAGAAATGGGTGAAATGTCCCTTCCAACGGGGTGTAAGTAGTGGAGGGAATGTCCCTAACAACGGGATGTAAGTACTGTGGAAATGCACCTAGCAACGGGATGTAAGTAGTAGGGGAATTGTCCATAGCCACAGGATATATGTAGTGGGGAAATGTCTCTAGCAATGGATGTATGCAGTGGAAGAAATATCTCTAGCAACGGAATACAAGTTGTAGGGAAAAATGTCCCTAGAACGGAATATAAGTAGTGGTGGAAATTTCCCAGCAAAAAAAGGAGGTATGCAGTGGAAGAAATGTCTCGAGCAACGGGATGTAAGTTTTGGGAAAAATTCCATAGCAACGGGAGGTTTGCAGTGCAAGGAATGTACCTAGCAACGGGAAATATGCAGTTGTGGAAATATCACTAGCAACAGGGTGTAAGCATTTGGGAAAATGTGCCTAGGAAACGGCGTGTAAGTAGTGGCGGAAATGACCCAAACCAACGGGATGTATGTAGTGGCGGATATGTCACTAGCAACTGGAGATATACAGTATGGGAAATGTACTTATCAACAGGGTGTAAGTTGTGTAAAAAATTCCCTAGACACCGGTTGAATGTAGTGTGGGAAAATGTCTCTAGCACGGGATTGTAAGTAGAAGGGAATGGCCCTAGCAGCGGAGTATAAGCAGTGGTAGAAATATCCCTAGCAATGGGGTGTAAGTAGTGGTGGAAATGTCCCTCGCAGTGGGGTGTCAGTAGTGGGGGATATGTCCCTAGAAACGGTGTGTAAGTAGTGAAGTAAATGCCCCTAGAAACGGGAGGTATACAGCGGGTAAAATGTTTCTAGCAACGAGGTGTAAGTAGTGTGGGAAATGTCCCTAGCAACGGGGTGTGAGCATTTTGAGAAATGTCCCTACCAACGGGGTGTAAGTATTATCGGAAATATCCCGAGCAACGGAATGTATGTAGTGTAGCAAATGTCGCTAGCAACGGGATGTTTGCAGTGAAAGAAATGTTTTAGCAGAAGGGAGTAAGTAGAGGGGAAATGTCCCTAGCAAAGGGAATTGGGTAGTATGAGAAATGTTTCTAAAACGGGACGTATGTGGTGTTGAAAATTTTACCTAAGAACGATGTGAAAGTAGTGGGTGAAATATCCCAAGCAACATAGTGTAGGTAGTCGGGGAAATGTCCCTAAAACGGAGGTATGCAGTTGGAAAAATGTCCCTGGCAACGTGGTGCAAGTAGTAATGGAAATGACCCTAGCAACAAGGTGTAAGTAGTGGGAGAAATGTCCCTAGCAACGTGGTGTAAGTAGTGGGGAAATGCCTTTAGCAAGGGGTTTTTAGTGGGGGAAATGACCCTAGAAACGGGGTGTAATTAGTAAGGGAAATGTTTCTAGCAACGGGTGTTAGTAGTGGGGAAATATCCCTAGGAACGGGGTGTAAGTAATGTGGGTAATATCCCTAGCAACGGGGTGTAGTAGTGGATGAATATTCCAAGAAAGGTGGTGTAAATAGTAAAGGAAATGCTTATAGCAGCAAAGGTAAGTAGTTGGGGAAATGCCCTTACCTACAGTGTGTAAGTGGTAAAAAAATGTACCTAGAAAGGAAAGGTATGCAGTGGGAGAAATATCCGTAGCAACGGGAGGTATGCAGTGGGGAAAATGTCCCTAGCAACGGGAAGTATGCAGTGGGAGAAATAAGTGTAGCAACGGGGTGTAAGTAGTGTGGGAAATGTCCTTTGCAACGAGGTGTAAGTAGTGTGGGAAATGTAATGACCCTAGCAACGGGGTGAAAACAGTAAAAAATGTCCCTAGCAACGGGGATTAAGTAGTATCAGAAACGTCCCTAGCAACTACGTGTAAGTAGTGGGGGAAATTTTTCTAGCAACGGGGTGAAAGTAGTGGGGGAAATACCCCTAGCAACTGGGTGTAAGTAGTGGGGGAAATGTCACTTGCAACAGGATGTGAGAAGTGTGGGAAATGTTCCTAGCAACGGGATGTAAGTAGTGGGAAAAATGTCCCTAGCAACGAGATAAGTAGTGGGGAAAATGACCGTGTCAACGGGATGTACGTTGTAAGGGAAATGTTTCTCGGCAACGGGATGTACGTTGTAAGGGAAATGTTTCTCGGCAACGGGGTGTAAGTAATGGGGGAAATGTCCTAAGCCACGAATTGTAAGTAATGTGGGAAATGTCCCTAACAACGGGGTTTAAGTAGTGGAGGAAATGTCTCTTGCTGCCAGATGTGAGAAGAAGGAAATGTCCCCAGCAAAAGATGTATGCAGTGAAAGAAATGTCCCTAGCAACGGGATGTAAGAAATAGGGGAAATGTCTCTAGGAGCGAGAGGTATACAGTGGGGGAAATGTTACCTCGCAAGAATGTGTAAGTAGTGGGTTGTAAGTAGTGGGAGAAATGCCCATAGCAACGGGAGGTATGCAGTGGGGAAAATGACCCAAAAAAGGGGAGTAAGTAGTGTGGGAAAGGTCCCTTGCAATGGATGTAAATAGTGGGGGAAATGTCCCGAAAAACGGGGAGTATGTAGTGAGAAAAATGTCCTTAGCAACCTGATGTAAGTAGTGGGGGAAATGTTTTTAACAACGGGGTGTTAGTAGTCGGTGAAATGTCCCTAAACACGGGGTGTAAGCAGTAGTGGAAATATCCCTAACAACTGGGTGTAAGTAGTGGGGAAAATGTCCTTAGCAATTACGTGAAGTAGTGGGGTAAATGTTTCTAGCAACGGAATGCAAGTAGTGTGGGAAATGTCCCTTCCAACAGGATGTAACAAGTGTAGGAAATGTCCCTAGCAACGGAATGTAAGTAGTTAGGAAAATGTCCCTAAGAATAGGATGTAAGTAGTGGGGGATGTCCCTAGCAACGGGATTTTAGTAGTGGGGGAAATGTTTTTAGCAACGGATGTATGGAGTGGAAGAAATGACCCTAGCAACGGGAGGTATGCAGTGGATGAAATGTCCGTTTAAACGGGAAATATGCAGTTGTGGAAATATCCCTAGCAACAGGGTGTAAATAGTGGAAGAATTTTTCCTAGAATTCGAGTGAAAATAATGGGGGAAATGCCCCTAGCAACGGGGTGTAAGTAGTTGTGGAAATGCTTCGAACAACGTGATGTAAGAAGTGGGGGAAATTACCCTATGAACGTGGTGTAAGTAGTGGGTAACATGTCCAGAGGAAAATGGTGTATGAAGCGGGGGAAATGATCCTTGCAACGTTGTGTAAGTAGAAGGGAAAATGTTTCTAGAAACGGCATGTAAGTAGTGGAGAAACCTCCTAACAACGGGAAATATGCAGTGGAAAAAATGTCTTTAGTAAAGAGATGTAAGTAGTTGGGTAATTTCCATAGCAACGGGAGGTATGGAGTGAGAGAAATGTATTTAGCAACGGGAGCTATGTAGTTGGGGAAATGTTCCTTGCAACGTGATGTAAAGAGTAGGGGAAATGTCCCTAGCAACGGTGTGAATGTAGTAAGTGAAATGTCCCTAAGAACGGGTGTAAGTAGTGGGAAAATGCCTCTATCAACGGGGTGTAAATAGTTGGGGGAATATCAAAGCAACGGGGTTAAATAGTGGGGAAAGTCCCTAGAAACGGGATGTAAGTAGTGGGGAATATATCCCTAGTAATGGGAGTTATACAGTGGGAGAATTTTTTAGCAACGGGGGGTGTAAGTTGTAAGATAATTTGTTCCTAGCAAGGGATGAAAGTAATGGGTGAAATGCCCCTAGCAACGGAAAGTAAGTAGATGGGAAATTCCCTAGGAACGGGAAGTATGCCGTGGAAAAATGTCTCTAGCAAAGGATTGTAAGTAGTGGGAGAAATGTCCCCTATCAGCGAGGTGTAAGTCGTGGTAGAAAATGTCTATAATAACCGGAGGTATGCAAGTTCAAGAAAATGTTCCCGAGCAGCAGGAAGTATGCAGCTGGGGAAATGGCCCCTAGCAACGTGGTGTAAGTAGTTGGGGAAAGGCCATAACAACAGAGTGTAAGTAATGGAGAAATGTCCCTAGCAACAAAGTGTAAGTAGTGAGGAAATGTCCCTAGCAATGAAGTGTAAGTAGTGGATGAAATTTACCAAGCAACGAAGTGTAAGGACTAGGGAAATATTTCTAGCAACAGGGGTGAAAAGTAATGGTGGAAATACCACTAGCAACTGGTGTAAGTAGTGGGGGATATGTCGTTAGCAATGGGGGTGCGAGTAATGTGGGAAAATATCCCTAACAGCGAGGTTTAAGCAGTGTGAGAAAGTCCCCTGCAAACAGGATGTAAGAAGTGTGGTAAACGTCCCTAGCACAAGGTTGTAAGTAGTGGGAGAATGTCCCTAGCTACGGTATGTAAGTACTGGGGTAAATGTAACTAGCAACGGGATGTTAGTAGTGAAAGAAATGTCCCTGGAAACGGGATGTATGCGTGAAACAAATGTTCCTAGCAACGGGAGGTATGAAGTGGAATAAATGTCCCTTTCAACAGGAGGTATGCGTTTGTGAAATATCCCTAGAATAGGGTTGTAAGCATTTAAAAAAAATGTCCCTAGCAACGTGGTGGCAAGTAGAAGGGGAAATGCGACTATTAACGGAGTGGAAGTAGTGGGGGAAATGACATAGCAACGGGAAATATGCAGTGGATTAAATGTCCTCAAGCAACGAAGTGTAAGTTGTGTAGGAAATGTGCCCAACAAACCGGTTGTACGTATAGTGTGGGAAAATGTCACTAGCAACGATATGTTTGCAGTGAGAGAAATGTCTTTAGCACGGGGATTAAGTAGTGTGGAAATGTCCCTAGTAACGGGTTTGTAAGTGGAGGGAAAAATGTCTCTAGTTGCTGGATGTGGATTAGGATTTAAAGTCCCGAGAAAAAAGATGTATGCAGTGGAAGAAATTTCCCTAGCAACAGGACGTAAGTAGTGGTGGCAATGTCCCTAGCAACGGAATGTAAGTAGTGGGGTAAATGTCCTTAGCAAGTGGGTTGTAAGTAGTGAGGGAAATGTACCTAGCAACAGGGTGTAAGTAGTGTGGGAAATGTCCTTTGCAATGGATGTAAGTAGCGGGGGAAATGTCCCGAGAAACGAGGAGTAAGTACTGAGAAAAATGTCCTTAGCAACCTGATGTAAGTAGTGGGGGAAATGTTTCTAACAACGGGCTGTTAATAGTGGGTGAAATGTCCCTAGACACGGGTGTAAGCAGTGGTGGAAATGACCCTAGCAACTGGGTGTAAGTTGTGGGGGAAATGTCCTTAGCAACGACGTCTAAGTAGTGGGAGAAATGTTTCCAGCAATGGAGTGAAAGTGGTGGGGAAATACCCCTAGCAACTGGTTGTAAGTAATGGGGGATATGTCGTTACCAACGGAATGCAAGTAGTGTGGGAAATGTCCCAAGCAACGGGATGTAAATAGTGGGGAAATGCTTCTAGAAACGTGGTGTAAATAGTTTCGGAAATGTCTTCAGCAACAGGGTGTAAGTAGTGGAAGAATGCTTCTAGCAACTGGTTGTAAGTAGTGGAAGAAAGGCGACTAACAACGGTGAGTAAGTAGTGGGATAATTGCTCTTAGAAACGGGGTGAAAGAAATGGGAGAAATGCCTTTAAGAACGGAATGTAAGTAGTTGGTGAAATTCTCTTGCAACGGGATGTATGCAGTGGAAGAAATGTTTCTAGCAAAGGGATGTAAGTAGTAAGGGAATTTCCATAGCAAAGGGAGGTATGCAGTGAAAGAAATGTTTTTAGCATCGGGAGGTATGCAGTGGATGAAATGTCCCTTTTAACGGAAAATATGCAGTTTAGGAAATATCACAAGCAACAGGGTGTAAGCATTAGGGAAAATGTTTATAGTAGCGAAGTGTAAGCAGTGGTAGAAATGTCCCTAGGAACGGGGTGTAAGAAGTGAGGGAAATGCCCTTAGCAACGGAGTGTAAATAGTGGGGAAATTTTATAGAAACAGGGTGTAAGTAGTGGGGGAAATGTCCCTATGAACAGGGTGTTAGCAGTGATGGAAATGTCTCTAGCGGCGAGGTGTAAGCAGTGGTGGAAAGTCCCTAGCAACGAAGTGTATGTCGTTTGGGAAATGATCCTAGGAACGGGGTGTGGTTGTAAGTAGTTGGGAAAACGTTTCTAGCAACAGAATGTAAGTAGTGGGGCAAATACCCCTAGAAACTGGGTGTAATTCGTGGTGCAGATGTCGTTAACTAACGGGGTGCAAGTAGTCGTAAGAAATGTACCGAGCAACGATTTGTAAGTAGTAAGAAAAATGTCCCTAGGGAAGGAATGTAATTAGTGAAGAAATGTCCCTAACAATGGAATGTTAGTATTAAGGGAAATTTGTCTTTAGAAACGGGAGATATCCAGTGAAAGAAATGTCTGAAGCAACGGAGATATGCAGTTGGGGGAAATGTCCCTAGCAATGGTGTCAGTAGTAAAGGAAATGCCCTTAGCAACGGGGTGTTAGTAGTGTGGAAAATTCACCTAGGAACAGGGCGTAAGCAGTGAGGAAAATGTCCTCTAGCAACGGGGTGTAAGCAGTGGTGGAAATGTCCCTCTCAACGGGGGTGTAAGTAGTTGGGGAAATGTTACTAGCAACGTGATGTAAGTAGAAAGGGATTTGTCTCGGGCAAACGGGGAGGTATGCTGTGGGGTAAATGTCTCTAACAACGGGTTGTAAGTTGTGTAGGAAATTGTCCCTAGAACCGGGTGAAAGTAGTGTGGGAAATGTCCCTAGCAACGGGGTGTAAGTTGTGTGGGAAATGTCCATTGAAACGAGGTTGTAAGTATTATCGGAAATTTACCGAGCAACAGAATGAGGTAGTGTAGCATATGTCGCTAGCAACGGTATGTATACAGTGAAAAAATGTCCCTAGCAACGGGGTGAAAGCAGTGAGGAAATGTCCCTTGCAACGAAGTGTAAGTAGTGGGAAAAAAATGTCTCTAGCAACGTTATGTATTTGGGGGAAATGTCCTTAGCAATGGGAGGTATGCAGTATGCGAAATGTACCTAGAAACAGGGTGTAAGTAGTTGGAGACATGGTCTTAGCAATGGGGTGAAAGTAATGAGGGAAATGCCCCCTAGCAACGTGGTGTAAATAGTGTGGGAAATGTCCCAGCAAAGGGGTTTAAGTAGTTGGAGAAATACTCATTGCAACAGGGTGAAAGTACTGGAGAAATGACCCAACAACGGGGTGTATTAGTGGGGGGAAATGTCTTTAGCACCAACGGGGTGTACGTTTTTGGAAAAATTACCCAAGCAACGGGGGGAAAGAAGTTGCGGAAATGTCCCTAGCTACAAGGTGTAAGTGGTGGGGGAAATGTCCCTAGCAAAGGAATGTAAGTAGTGAGGAAATGTCCTTTGCGACGTGATATATGCAGTGAAAAAATGTCCCTAGCAAAGGCGTTTAAGTAATGTGGGAAATGTCTCTCGCAGGGGGTCTAAGATATCGTGGAAATGTCCCTAGTTACATTGTGTATGTAGTTGGAGAATTGTCCCTATCAACGGGGTGTAGAAGTGGGGGAAATGTCTTGAGCAACGTAGTGTAAGCAGTGTAAGAAATGTCACTAGCAACCGGGTGTAAGAATTGTCGGAAATGTCCCTAGCAATGTTGTGTAAGTAGTGTGGCAAATTTCCCGAGCAACTGGAGGTATGCAGTGGGAGAAATGTCCCAAGCAACGGGTTGTTAGTAGTGTGGGAAAATGTCCCTAGCAACGTGTAGTAAGCAGTGGGGGAAATGTTCCTAGTAATGAAGTGTTAGTAAGGTATAAAATGTCCCTAGCGAAGGGGAGTAAGTAGAGGGGAAATGTCCCTAGTAAAGGGAATTGGGTAGTATGAGAAATGTTTCTAGGAACGGGAGGAATGCAGTGTTAGAAATTTTACCTAGCAACGATGTGAAAGTAGTGGGTGAAATATTCCAAGCAACGTAGTGTAGGTAGTCGGGGAAATATTCCTAAAACGGGAGGTATGCAGTTGAGAAATGTCCCTGGCAACGTGGTGCAAGTAGTAATGGAAATGACCCTAGCAACAAGGTGTAAGTAGTGGGAGAAATGTCCCTAGCAACGGGGTTTAAGTAGTGGGGAAATGCCTTTAGCAAAGTGGTGTTTTAGTGAGGGAAATGACCCTAGAAACGGGGTGTAATTAGTAAGGGAAATGTTTCAAGCCACGGGGTGTTAGTAGTAAGGAAAATGTCCCTAGCAACGGGGTGTAAGTAGTGGATGAAATATCCCTAGAAAGGTGGTGTAAATAGTAAAGGAAATGCTTATAGCAGCAAAGGTAAGTAGTTGGGAAAATGCCCCTAGCTACAGTGTGTAAGTGGTAAAAAAATGTACCTAGAAAGGAAACGTATGCAGTGGGAGAAATGTCCGTAGCAACGGGAGGTATGCAGTGGGAGAAATAACTGTAGCAACGGGGTGTAAGTAGTGTGGGAAATGTAATGTTTCTAGCAACGGGGTGAAAACAGTAAAGAAAATGTCCCTATCAACGGGATGTAAGTAGTGTCGGATATCTCCCTAGTAACGGGGATTAAGTAGTATCAGAAACGTCCCAAGCAACTACGTGTAAGTAGTGGGGATAATTTTTCTAGCAACGTGGTGAAAGTAGTGGAGGAAATACCCCTAGCAACTGGGTGTAAGTAATGGGGGAAATGCCCCTTGCAACAGGATGTGAGAAGTGTGGGAAATGTTCCTAGCAACGGGATGTATGTAGTGGGAAAAATGTCCCTAGCAACGAGATAAGTAGTGGGGAAAATGACCGTGTCAACGGGATGTAAGTAATGGGGGAAATGTCCTAAGCCACGAATTGTAAGTAATGTGAGAAATGTCCCTAACAACGGGGTTTAAGTAGTGGAGGAAATATCCCTAGCAACGGGGTGTAAGTAGAGGGGGAAATGTCTCTTGCTGCCGGATGTAAGAAGAAAGAAATGTCCCTAGCAAAAGATGTATGCAGTGGAAGAAATGCTCCTAGCAACGGTTTAAATAATAGGGGAAATATCTCTAGGAACGAGAGGTATGCAGTGGGGGAAATGTTACCCCGCAAGAATGTGTAGGTAGTGGGGGAAATGCCCATAGAAACGGGAGGTATGCAGTGGGGAAAATGACCCAAAAAAGGGGAGTAAGTTGTGTGGGAAAGGTCACTTGCAATGGATGTAAGTAGTGGGGGAAATGTCCCAAAAGCGGGGAGTAGGTAGTGAGAAAAATGTCCTTAGCAACCTCATGTAAGTAGTGGGGGGAAATATCCTTAGCAATGACGTGTAAGTAGTGTGGTAAATGTTTCTAGCAACAGAATGCAAGTAGTGTGGGAAATGTCCCTTCCAACGGGATGTAACAAGTGTGGGAAATGTCCCTAGCAACGGAATGTAAGTAGTTGGGAAAATGTCCCTAAGAATAGGATGTAAGTAGTGGGGGAAATGTCTCTAGCAACGGGATTTTAGTAGTGGGGTAAATGTTGTTAGCAACGGGATGTATGCAGTGGAAGAATGACCCTAGCAACGGGAGGTATGCAGTGGATGAAATTTCCCTTTAAACGGGAAATATGCAGTTGTGGAAATATCCCTAGCAAAGGGGTGTAAGTAGTTATGGAAATGCTTCGAACAACGGGTTGTAAGAAGTGGGAGAAATTACCCTATAAACGTGGTGTAAGTTGTGTGGGAAATGTCCCTAGCAACCGATGAGTAGGTAGTGTGAAAAATGTCCCTAGCAACGGGATGTAAGTAGTGGGTAACATGTCCAGAGGAAAATGGTGTATGAAGTGAGGGAAATGATCCTTGCAACGTGGTATAAGTAAAAGGGAAAATGTTTCTAGAAACGGCAAGTAAGTAGTGGGTGAACCTCCTAGCAACGGAAAATATGCAGTGGAAAAAAATGTCTTTAGTAAAGAGATGTAAGTAGTGGGGTAATTTCCATAGCAACGGGAGGTATGCAGTGAAAGAAATGTCTTTAGCAACTGGAGCTATGTAGTTGGGATAATGTTCCTTGCAACGTGGTGTAAAGAGTAGGGGAAATGTCCATAGCAACGGTGTGAATGTAGTGAGTGAAATGTTCCTAACAACGGGGTGTAAGTAGTGGGAAAATGCCTCTATCAACGGGGTGTAAATAGTGGGGGAAATATCCCTAGCAGCGAGGTGAAAGCAGTGGTGGAAATGTCCTTTTAAATTGGGTAAAAGTGGTGAAGGAAATATGAAAGCAACGGGGTTTAAATAGTGGGGGAAATATCCCTAGTAATGGGAGTTATACAGTGGGGAGAAATTTTTTTAGCAACGGGCTGTAAGTAGTAAGATAATTGTTCCTAGCAACGGGATGAAAGTAATGAGTGAAATGCCCATAGCAACGGAAAGTAAGTAGATGGGGAAATTCCCTAGCAACGGGAAGTATGCCGTGGAAGAAATGTCTCTAGCAAAGGAATGTAAGTAGTGGGAGAAATGTCTATAAGAACCGGAGGTATGCAGTTCAAGAAATGTCCCGAGCAGCAGGAAGTATGCAGTTGGGGAAATGTCACTAGCAACGTGGTGTATATAGTTGGGGAAATGGCCATAACAACAGAGTGTAGGTAATGGGAAAATGTCCCTAGCAACGTTGTGTAAGTAGTGGGGAAATGGCCATAACAACAAGAGAAATGTCCCTAGCAACAAAGTGTAAGTAGTGAGGAAATGTCCCTATCAAGTAAGTGTAAGTAGTGGATGAAATTTCCCAAGCAACGAAGTGTAAGGACTAGGGAAAATATTTCTAGCAACAGGGTGAAAGTAATGGTGGAAATACCACTAGCAACTGGTGTAAGTAGTGGGGGATATGTCGTTAGCAATGGAGTGCGAGTAATGTGGGAAATATCCCTAACAGCGAGGTTTAAGTAGTGTGAGAAATGTCCCTTGCCACGGGATGTAAGTAGTGTGGTAAACGTCCCTAGCAACGGGTTGTAAGTAGTGGGAGATATGTCCCTAGCAACGGTATGTAAGTATTGGGGTAAATGTAACTAGCAACGGGATGTTAGTAGTGAAAGAAATGTCCCTGGAAACGGGATGTATGCAGTAAAACAAATGTTCCTAGCAACGGGAGGTATGAAGTGGAATAAATGTCCCTTTTAACAGGAGGTATGCAGTTTGGGAAATATCCCTAGAATAGGGTGTAAGCATTTAGGAAAATGTCCCTAGCAACGTATTGCAAGTAGTAAGGGAAATGTGACTATCAACGGGATGGAAGTAGTGGAAGAAATGACCTAGCAACGGGAAATATGCAGTGTATTAAGTGTAAGTTGTGTAACAACCGGGTGTACGTAGTGTGGGAAATGTCTTTAGCAACGGGATTTAAGTAGTGGGGGAAATGTCCATAGCAACGGGAATTTACTAGTGGGGGAAATGTCACTAGCAACGGGATGTTACTAGTGGGGAAAACGTCTCTAGCAACGATATGTTTGCAGTGAAAAAAATGTCTTTAGCAACGGGGATTAAGTAGTGTGGGAAATGTCCCTAGTTATGGGGTGTGAGCAGTAGGGGATATGTCCCTAGCAAAGGGATGTAAGTAGTGGGTTAAATGTTCCTAGCAAGTTGGTGAAAGTAGTGGGGAAATGCTCTTAGCAACGGGGTGTAAGTAGTGGGTGAAATGTCCCTATCAACGGGGTGTAAGTAGTGGAGAAATGCCCCTATCAACGGAGTGTAAGTAGTGGTGGAAATGTCCCTAGCAACAGGGTGTAAGCAGTGAGAAAATGTCCTTAAAAGCGAGGTATAAGCAGTGGTGGAAATGTCCCTAGCAACGGGGTGTAAGTAGTGGGGGAAATGTCCCTAGAACAGGGTGTAAGTCGTCGGGGAAATGTCCCTAGTAACGGATTATAAGTAGTGGGGGAGATGTCGATAGCAACCGGGTGTTAGTAGTGTGGGAAATATCTCTAGCAACGGGATATAAGTATTGGGTAACGTGTCCCTCGCAACGGGGTGTATGTAGTAGGTGAAATGATCCTTATAACAGGGTGTAAGTAGTAGGGAAAATTTTTCTAGAAACGGGGTATAAGTAGTAGTGAAAATCCTCTTAGCAGCTGGGTGTAAGTAGTGGGGTAGATGTCGTTAGAAACGGGGTGCAAGTAGTGTGGGAAATGTTCCTAGCAACGGCATGAAAGTAGTGTGGGAAATGTCCCTCGCAACAGGATGTAAATAGTGGGAATAATGTCCTTAGCAAAGGGATGTAAGTAGTGTCCCTAAAAACTGGAAATATGCATTGGAACAAATATCTCTCGCAACGTGGTGCAAGTAGTAAGGAAAATGATCCTAGCGACAAGGTGTAAGTAGTAGGAAAAATGCCTCTAGAAGCGGGGGTTAAGTAGTTAGGATATTGTTTCTTGCTACAGGGTGTATGTCCCTAGGAACGAAAGGTATGCAGTGGGAGAAATGACCATAGCAACAGGAGGTATGCAGTGAGAGAAATGTCCTTCGCAACGAGGTCTAAATGGTGTGGGAAATGTCCCTACCAACGAGGTGTAAATAGTGTGGAAAATGTCCCTAGCAACGAAGTGTAAGTAGTGTCGTAAAAGTCTTTTGAAACGGTGTTTAAGTAGTGTGGGAAGTGTCCCTAGCAACGGGATGTAAGTAGTGTGGAAAATGCTCCTAGCAACGGGATGTAAGTAGTAGGGGAATTGTCCCTAGCCACGGGATGTAAGTAGTGTGGAAAATGCTCCTAGCAACGGGGTGTAAGTAGTAGGGGAATTGTCCCTAGCCACGGGATGTAAGTAGTGAAGGAAATGTCTCTGGCAACTGGATTTATGCATTGGAAGAAATGTCCCTAGGACCGGAGTGTAAGTAGTGGAAAAAAGGCCCCTAACAATGGGAGGTATTCAGTGGAGGAAATGTTCCTAGCAACGTGGTGTAAGTAATGTGGGAAATGTCCCTAGCAACGGTTGTAAGCAGTGGGAGAAATGTTTCTAGCAATGGGGTGTAAGTCTTGTCGGAAATTTCTTTAGCAACGGGGTGTAAGTAGTGTGGCAAATGTCCCTAGCAATGGGAGGTATGCATTGAAAAAAATGTTAACAGCAACGGGGTGTAAGTAGTGTGAGAAATATCCCTAGCAACGGAAACAAAGCATTTGGAGAAATATTTCTTGCAACGGGGTGTAAGCAGTTGGGGAAATGTCTTTAGAAACGGTGTGTATGTATTGTCTGAAATATCCCTTCCAACGGGTGGAATGCAGTGGGGAAAATGTCTCTAGAAACAGGGTGTAAGTAGTGTGGGAAATATCCCTAGCAACGGGGTGTAAGTAGAGGGAAAAATGTCTCTAGCTGCTGAATGTGAGAGTCCCGAGAAAAAGATGTATGCAGTGGAAGAAATGTCCCTAGCAACGGGATGTAAGTAGTGGGAGAAAATCCCTAGCAACTGGGTGTAGGTAAATTGGGAAATGCCCATAGCAACAGGGTGTAAGCAGTGGGGGAAATGACCCTAGGAGCGGGGTATAAGCAGTGGTCGAAATGTCCTTAACAAGTGGGTGTAAGTAGTAAGTGAAATGTACCTAGCAACAGGGTGTAAGTAGTGTGGGAAATGTCCTTTGCAATGGATGTAAGTAGTGGGGAAATGACCCGAGAAACGGGGAGTAAGTACTGAAAAAAATTTCCTTAGCAACCTGATGTAAGTAGTGGGGGAAATGTTTCTAACAACGGGGTGTTAGTAGTGGGTGAAATGTCCCTAGACACGGGGTGTAAGCAGTGGTGGAAATGACCCTAGCAACTGGGTGTAAGTAGTGGGGGATATGTCGTTACCAACGGAATTCAAGTAGTGTAAGAAATGTCCCTCCGAACGGGATGTAACAAGTGTGGGAAATGTCCTAAGCAACGGGATTTAAATAATGGGGAAATGCCCCTTGAAACGTGGTGTAAATAGTTTCGGAAATGTCTTCAGCAACAGGGTGTAAGTAGTGGAAGAATGCTTCTAGCAACGGGTTGTAAGTAGTGGAAGAAAGGCTACTAACAACGGGGAGTAAGTAGTGGGATAATTGCTCTTAGAAACGGGGTGAAAAAAATGGGAGAAATGTTTTTAAGAACGTAATGTAAGTAGTTGGTGAAATTCCCTAGCAACGGGATGTATGCAGTGGAAAAAATGTTTCTAACAAAGGGATGTAAGTAGTAAGGGAATTTCCATAGCAAAGGGAGGTATGCAGTGAAAGAAATGTTTTTAGCAACGGGAGGTATGTAGTTGGGGAAATGTCCCTGCAACGTGGTGTAAAGAGTAGGGGAAATGTCCCTAGCAACGGTGTGTAAGTACTGAGTGAAATGTCCCTCGAAACGGGGGGAAGTAGTGAGGAAATGCCCCTATCAACGGGGTGTAAATAGTGGGGTATATAACCCTAGCAACAGGGTGTAAGCAGTGGGGGAAATGTCCCTAGCAGCAAGGTGTAAGCATTGGTGAAAATTTCCCTTGCAACTGGGTGTAAGTAGTGGGGGAAATGTCAAAGCAACGGGGTTTAAATAGTAAGGGAAATGTTCTAGAAACGGGATGTAAGTAGAGGGTAATATGTCCCTAGCAACGGGAGTTATACAGTGGGGGAAATTTCTTTAGCAACAAGGTGTAAGTAGTGGGAGAATTGCTCCTAGCAACGGGATGAAAGTAATGGGTGAAATGCCCCTAGCAACGGAAAGTAAGTAGATGGGGAAATTCCCTAGCAACGGGAAGTGTGCCGTCGAAGAAACGTCTCTAGCAAAGGAATGTAAGCAGTTGGGCAAATGTCCCTAGCCGAAGGGGTGTAAGCAGTGGGGGAAATGCCCCTAACAACTGGGTGTATGTAGTGGGGAAAATGTCCTTAGCAACGACGTGTAAGTAGTGGGGGAAATGTTTCTAGCAACAGGATGTAAGTACTGGGAAAATGTCCCTACGAACAGGATGTCAGTAGTTGGGGAAATGTCCCCAGCAACAGTATGTTGTTAGCAACGGGATGTATGCAGTGGAAGAAATGATCCTAGCATCGGGAGGTATGCAGTGGATGAAATGTCCCTTTTAACGGAAAATATGCAGTTTAGGAAATATCACAAGCAACAGGGTGTAAGCATTAGGGAAAATGTTTATAGTAGCGAAGTGTAAGCAGTGGTAGAAATGTCCCTAGGAACGGGGTGTAAGAAGTGAGGGAAATGCCCTTAGCAACAAGATGTAAGTATTGTGGTAAATGTCTCTAGCAACGGGATGTAAGTAGTGGGGGGAAATGTCCCGAGCAACGGGATGTTACTAGTGATGGAAATGTCCCTAGCAGCGGGTTTTAGTAATGTGGGAAAAGTCCGTAGCAGCGGTGTGTAAGCAGTGGTGGAAATGTCCCAAGCAAGGGGGTGTAAGTTGCTGTGAAAATGTCATTCGCAACGGGATGTAAGTAGTGAGGGATGTGGCTATAGCGACGGGGTGTAAGTAGTGGGTGAAATGTCCCTAGCAACGGAGTGTAAATAGTGGGGAAATTTTATAGAAACAGGGTGTAAGTAGTGGGGGAAATGTCCCTATGAACAGGGTGTTAGCAGTGATGGAAATGTCTCTAGCGGCGAGGTTGTAAGCAGTGGTGGAAGTCCCTAGCAACGAAGTGTATGTAGTTTGGGAAATGATCCTAGGAACGGGGTGTAAGTAGTTTGGGAAACGTTTCTAGCAACAGAATGTAAGTAGTGGGGCAAATACCCCTAGAAACTGGGTGTAATTTCGTGGTGCAGATGTCGTTAATAACGGGGTGCAAGTAGCGTAAGAAATGTACCGAGCAACGATTTGTAAGTAGTAAGAAAAATGTCCCTAGGGAAGGAATGTAAGTAGTGGAAGAAATGTCCCTAACAATGGAATGTTAGTATTAAAGGAAATTTGTCTTTAGAAACGGGAGATATCCAGTGAAAGAAATGTCTGAAGCAACGGGAGATATGCAGTTGGGGAAATGTCCCTAGCAATGGGGTGTCAGTAGTAAGGAAATGCCCTTAGCAACGGGGTGTTAGTAGTGTGGAAAATTCACCTAGGAACAGGGCGTAAGCAGTGAGGAAAATGTCTCTAGCAACGGGGTGTAAGCAGTGGTGGAAATGTCCCTCTCAACGGGGTGTAAGTAGTTGGGGAAATGTTACTAGCAACGTGATGTAAGTAGAAAGGGATTTGTCTCGGGCAACGGGAGGTATGCTGTGGGGTAAATGTCTCTAACAACGGGTTGTAAGTTGTGTAGGAAATGTCCCTAGAAACCGGGTGAAAGTAGTGTGGGAAATGTCCCTAGCAGCGGGGTGTAAGTTGTGTGGGAAATGTCCATTGAAACGAGGTGTAAGTATTATCGGAAATTTCCCGAGCAACAGAATGAGGTAGTGTAGCATATGTCGCTAGCAACGGTATGTATACAGTGAAAAAAATGTCCCTAGCAACGGGGTGAAAGCAGTGGGGAAAATGTCCCTTGCAACGAAGTGTAAGTAGTGGGAAAAATGTCTCTAGCAACGTTATGTAAGTATTTGGGGGAAATGTCCTTAGCAATGGGAGGTATGCAGTATGCGAAATGTACCTAGAAACAGGGTGTAAGTAGTTGGAGACATGGTCTTAGCAATGGGGTGAAAGTAATGAGGGAAATGCCCCTAGCAACGTGGTGTAAATAGTGTGGGAAATGTCCCCAGCAAAGGGGTTTAAGTAGTTGGAGAAATACTCATTGCAACAGGGTGAAAATACTGGAGGAAATGACCCAACAACGGGGTGTAATTAGTGGGGGAAATGTCTTTAGCAACGGGGTGTACGTTTTTGGAAAAATTACCCAAGCAACGGGGGGAAAGAAGTTGCGGAAATGTCCCTAGCTACAAGGTGTAAGTGGTGGGGGAAATGTCCCTAGCAAAGGAATGTAAGTAGTGAGGAAATGTCCTTTGCGACGTGATATATGCAGTGAAAAAAATGTCCCTAGCAAAGGCGTTTAAGTAATGTGGGAAATGTCCCTAGCAGGGGGTCTAAGATATCGTGGAAATGTCCCTAGCAGGGGGTCTAAGATATCGTGGAAATGTCCCTAGTTACATTGTGTATGTAGTTGGAGAATTGTCCCTAGCAACGGGGTGTAAGAAGTGGGGGAAATGTCTTGAGCAACGTAGTGTAAGCAGTGTAAGAAATGTCACTAGCAACCGGGTGTAAGAATTGTCGGAAATGTCCCTAGCAATGTTGTGTGAGTAGTGTGGCAAATTTCCCGAGCAACTGGAGGTATGCAGTGGGAGAAATGTCCCAAGCAACGGGTTGTTAGTAGTGTGGGAAAATGTCCCTAGCAACGTGTAGTAAGCAGTGGGGGAAATGTTCCTAGTAATGAAGTGTTAGTAAGGTCTAAAATGTCCCTAGCGAAGGGGAGTAAGTAGAGGGGAAATGTCCCTAGTAAAGGGAATTGGGTAGTATGAGAAATGTTTCTAGGAACGGGAGGAATGCAGTGTTAGAAATTTTACCTAGCAACGATGTGAAAGTAGTGGGTGAAATATTCCAAGCAACGTAGTGTAGGTAGTCGGGGAAATATTCCTAAAACGGGAGGTATGCAGTTGGAGAAATGTCCCTGGCAACGTGGTGCAAGTAGTAATGGAAATTACCCTAGCAACAAGGTGTAAGTAGTGGGAGAAATGTCCCTAGCAACTGGGTTTAAGTAGTGGGGAAATGCCTTTAGCAAAGTGGTGTTTTTAGTGAGGGAAATGACCCTAGAAACGGGGTGTAATTAGTAAGGGAAATGTTTCAAGCCACGGGGTGTTAGTAGTAAGGAAAATGTCCCTAGCAACGGGGTGTAAGTAGTGGATGAAATATCCCTAGAAAGGTGGTGTAAATAGTAAAGCTACAGTGTGTAAGTGGTAAAAAAATGTACCTAGAAAGGAAACGTATGCAGTGGGAGAAATGTCCGTAGCAACGGGAGGTATGCAGTGGGAGAAATAACTGTAGCAACGGGGTGTAAGTAGTGTGGGAAATGTAATGTCCCTAGCAACGGGGTGAAAACAGTAAAGGAAATGTCCCTATCAACGGGATGTAAGTAGTGTCGGATATGTCCCTAGCAATGGGGATTAAGTAGTATCAGAAACGTCCCTAACAACTACGTGTAAGTAGTGGGGGAAATTTTTCTAGCAACGGGGTGAAAGTAGTGGAGGAAATACCCCTAGCAACTGGGTGTAAGTAATGGGGAAATGTCCCTTGCAACAGGATGTGAGAAGTGTGGGAAATGTTCCTACCAATGGGATGTAAGTAGTGGGAAAAATGTCCCTAGCAACGAGATAAGTAGTGGGGGAATTGACCGTGTCAACGGGATGTAAGTAATGGGGAAATGTCCAAAGCCACGAATTGTAAGTAATGTCCCTAACAACGGGGTTTAAGTGGTGGAGGAAATATCCCTAGCAACGGGGTGTAAGTAGAGGGGGAAATGTCTCTTGCTGCCGGATGTAAGAAGAAAGAAATGTCCCTAGCAAAAGATGTATGCAGTGGAAGAAATGCTCCTAGCAACGGGTTTAAATAATAGGGGAAATATCTCTAGGAACGAGAGGTATGCAGTGGGGGAAATGTTACCCCGCAAGAATGTGTAGGTAGTGGGGGAAATGCCCATAGAAACGGGAGGTATGCAGTGGGGAAAATGACCCAAAAAAAGGGGAGTAAGTAGTGTGGGAAAGGTCACTTGCAATGGATGTAAGTAGTGGGGGAAATGTCCCGAAAAGCGGGGAGTAGGTAGTGAGAAAAATGTCCTTAGCAACCTCATGTAAGTAGTGGGGGGAAATATCCTTAGCAATGACGTGTAAGTAGTGTGGTAAATGTTTCTAGCAACAGAATGCAAGTAGTGTGGGAAATGTCCCTTCCAACGGGATGTAACAAATGTGGGAAATGTCCCTAGCAACGTAATGTAAGTAGTTGGGAAAATGTCCCTAAGAATAGGATGTAAGTAGTGGGGGAAATGTCTCTAGCAACGGGATTTTAGTAGTGGGGTAAATGTTGTTAGCAACGGGATGTATGCAGTGGAAGAAATGACCCTAGCAACGGGAGGTATGCAGTGGATGAAATTTCCCTTTAAACGGGAAATATGCAGTTGTGGAAATATCCCTAGCAAAGGGGTGTAAGTAGTTGTGGAAATGCTTCGAACAACGGGTTGTAAGAAGTGGGAGAAATTACCCTATAAACGTGGTGTAAGTTGTGTGGGAAATGTCCCTAGCAACCGATGAGTAAGTAGTGTGAGAAATGTCCCTAGCAACGGGATGTAAGTAGTGGGTAACATGTCCAGAGGAAAATGGTGTATGAAGTGAGGGAAATGATCCTTGCAACGTGGTATAAGTAAAAGGGAAAATGTTTCTAGAAACGGCAAGTAAGTAGTGGGTGAACCTCCTAGCAACGGAAAATATGCAGTGGAAAAAATGTCTTTAGTAAAGAGATGTAAGTAGTGGGGGTAATTTCCATAGCAACGGGAGGTATGCAGTGAAAGAAATGTCTTTAGCAACTGGAGCTATGTAGTTGGGATAATGTTCCTTGCAACGTGGTGTAAAGAGTAGGGGAAATGTCCATAGCAACGGTGTGAATGTAGTGAGTGAAATGTCCCTAACAACGGGGTGTAAGTAGTGGGAAAATGCCTCTATCAACGGGGTGTAAATAGTGGGGGAAATATCCCTAGCAGCGAGGTGAAAGCAGTGGTGGAAATGTCCTTTTAAATTGGGTAAAAGTGGTGAAGGAAATATGAAAGCAACGGGGTTTAAATAGTGGGGGAAATGTCCCTAGTAATGGGAGTTATACAGTGGGGAGAAATTTTTTTAGCAACGGGCTGTAAGTAGTAAGATAATTGTTCCTAGCAACGGGATGAAAGTAATGAGTGAAATGCCCATAGCAACGGAAAGTAAGTAGATGGGGAAATTCCCTAGCAACGGGAAGTATGCCGTGGAAGAAATGTCTCTAGCAAAGGAATGTAAGTAGTGGGAGAAATGTCTATAAGAACCGGAGGTATGCAGTTCAAGAAATGTCCCGAGCAGCAGGAAGTATGCAGTTGGGGAAATGTCACTAGCAACGTGGTGTATATAGTTGGGGAAATGGCCATAACAACAGAGTGTAGGTAATGGGAAAATGTCCCTAGCAACGTTGTGTAAGTAGTGGGGGAAATGGCCATAACAACAGAGTGTAAGTAATGGAGAAATGTCCCTAGCAACAAAGTGTAAGTAGTGAGGAAATGTCCCTATCAAGTAAGTGTAAGTAGTGGATGAAATTTCCCAAGCAACGAAGTGTAAGGACTAGGGAAAATATTTCTAGCAACAGGGTGAAAGTAATGGTGGAAATACCACTAGCAACTGGTGTAAGTAGTGGGGGATATGTCGTTAGCAATGGAGTGCGAGTAATGTGGGAAATATCCCTGGCAACGAGGTTTAAGTAGTGTGAGAAATGTCCCTTGCCACGGGATGTAAGTAGTGTGGTAAACGTCCCTAGCAACGGGTTGTAAGTAGTGGGAGATATGTCCCTAGCAACGGTATGTAAGTATTGGGGTAAATGTAACTAGCAACGGGATGTTAGTAGTGAAAGAAATGTCCCTGGAAACGGGATGTATGCAGTAAAACAAATGTTCCTAGCAACGGGAGGTATGAAGTGGAATAAATGTCCCTTTTAACAGGAGGTATGCAGTTTTGGAAATATCCCTAGAATAGGGTGTAAGCATTTAGGAAAATGTCCCTAGCAACGTATTGCAAGTAGTAAGGGAAATGTGACTATCAACGGGATGGAAGTAGTGGAAGAAATGACCTAGCAACGGGAAATATGCAGTGTATTAAATGTCTCAAGCAACGAAGTGTAAGTTGTGTAACAACCGGGTGTACGTAGTGGGGGAAATGTCCATAGCAACGGGAATTTACTAGTGGGGGAAATGTCACTAGCAACGGGATGTTACTAGTGGGGAAAACGTCTCTAGCAACGATATGTTTGCAGTGAAAGAAATGTCTTTAGCAACGGGGATTAAGTAGTGTGGGAAATGTCCCTAGTTATGGGGTGTGAGCAGTAGGGGATATGTCCCTAGCAAAGGGATGTAAGTAGTGGGTTAAATGTTCCTAGCAAGTTGGTGAAAGTAGTGGGGAAATGCTCTTAGGAACGGGGTGTAAGTAGTGGGTGAAATGTCCCTATCAACGGGGTGGTAAGTAGTGGAGAAATGCCCCTATCAACGGAGTGTAAGTAGTGGTGGAAATGTCCCTAGCAACAGGGTGTAAGCAGTGAGAAAATGTCCTTAAAAGCGAGGTGTAAGCAGTGGTGGAAATGTCCCTAGCAACGGGGTGTAAGTAGTGGGGGAAATGTCCCTAGAACAGGGTGTAAGTCGTCGGGGAAATGTCCCTAGTAACGGGTTATAAGTAGTGGGGGAGATGTCGATAGCAACCGGGTGTTAGTAGTGTGGGAAATATCTCTAGCAACGGGATATAAGTATTGGGTAACGTGTCCCTCGCAACGGGGTGTATGTAGTAGGTGAAATGATCCTTATAACAGGGTGTAAGTAGTAGGGAAAATTTTTCTAGAAACGGGGTATAAGTAGTAGTGAAAATCCTCTTAGCAGCTGGGTGTAAGTAGTGGGGTAGATGTTAGAAACGGGGTGCAAGTAGTGTGGGAAATGTTCCTAGCAACGGCATGAAAGTAGTGTGGGAAATGTCCCTCGCAACAGGATGTAAATAGTGGGAATAATGTCCTTAGCAAAGGGATGTAAGTAGTGCAAGAAATGTCCCTAAAAACTGGAAATATGCATTGGAACAAATATCTCTCGCAACGTGGTGCAAGTAGTAAGGAAAATGATCCTAGCGACAAGATGTAAGTAGTAGGAAAAATGCCTCTAGAAGCGGGGGTTAAGTAGTTAGGATATTGTTTCTTGCTACAGGGTGTATGTCCCTAGGAACGAAAGGTATGCAGTGGGAGAAATGACCATAGCAACAGGAGGTATGCAGTGAGAGAAATGTCCTTCGCAACGAGGTCTAAATGGTGTGGGAAATGTCCCTACCAACGAGGTGTAAATAGTGTGGAAAATGTCCCTAGCAACGAAGTGTAAGTAGTGTCGTAAAAGTCTTTTGGAACGGTATTTAAGTAGTGTGGGAAGTGTCCCTAGCAACGGGATGTAAGTAGTGTGGAAAATGCTCCTAGCAACGGGATGTAAGTAGTAGGGGAATTGTCCCTAGCCACGGGATGTAAGTAGTGTGGAAAATGCTCCTAGCAACGGGGTGTAAGTAGTAGGGGAATTGTCCCTAGCCACGGGATGTAAGTAGTGAAGGAAATGTCTCTGGCAACTGGATTTATGCATTGGAAGAAATGTCCCTAGGACCGGAGTGTAAGTAGTGGAAAAAAGGCCCCTAACAATGGGAGGTATTCAGTGGAGGAAATGTTCCTAGCAACGTGGTGTAAGTAATGTGGGAAATGTCCCTAGCAACGGGTGTAAGCAGTGGGAGAAATGTTTCTAGCAATGGGGTGTAAGTCTTGTCGGAAATTTCTTTAGCAACGGGGTGTAAGTAGTGTGGCAAATGTCCCTAGCAATGGGAGGTATGCATTGAAAAAAATGTTAACAGCAACGGGGTGTAAGTAGTGTGAGAAATATCCCTAGCAACGGAAACAAAGCATTTGGAGAAATATTTCTTGCAACGGGGTGTAAGCAGTCTCTAGAAACGGTGTGTATGTATTGTCTGAAATATCCCTTCCAACGGGTGGAATGCAGTGGGGAAAATGTCTCTAGAAACAGGGTGTAAGTAGTGTGGGAAATATCCCTAGCAACGGGGTGTAAGTAGAGGGAAAAATGTCTCTAGCTGCTGAATGTGAGAGTCCCGAGAAAAAGATGTATGCAGTGGAAGAAATGTCCCTAGCAACGGGATGTAAGTAGTGGGAGAAAATCCCTAGCAACTGGGTGTAGGTAAATTGGGAAATGCCCATAGCAACAGGGTGTAAGCAGTGGGGGAAATGACCCTAGGAGCGGGTTATAAGCAGTGGTCGAAATGTCCTTAACAAGTGGGTGTAAGTAGTAAGGGAAATGTACCTAGCAACAGGGTGTAAGTAGTGTGGGAAATGTCCTTTGCAATGGATGTAAGTAGTGGGGAAATGACCCGAGAAACGGGGAGTAAGTACTGAAAAAAATTTCCTTAGCAACCTAATGTAAGTAGTGGGGGAAATGTTTCTAACAACGGGGTGTTAGTAGTGGGTAAAATGTCCCTAGACACGGGGTGTAAGCAGTGGTGGAAATGACCCTAGCAACTGGGTGTAAGTAGTGGGGGATATGTCGTTACCAACGGAATTCAAGTAGTGTAAGAAATGTCCCTCCGAACGGGATGTAACAAGTGTGGGAAATGTCCCAAGCAACGGGATTTAAATAATGGGGAAATGCCCCTTGAAACGTGGTGTAAATAGTTTCGGAAATGTCTTCAGCAACAGGGTGTAAGTAGTGGAAGAATGCTTCTAGCAACTGGTTGTAAGTAGTGGAAGAAAGGCTACTAACAACGGGGAGTAACTAGTGGGATAATTGCTCTTAGAAACGGGGTGAAAAAAATGGGAGAAATGTCTTTAAGAACGTAATGTAAGTAGTTGGTGAAATTCCCTAGCAACGGGATGTATGCAGTGGAAAAAATGTTTCTAGCAAAGGGATGTAAGTAGTAAGGGAATTTCCATAGCAAAGGGAGGTATGCAGTGAAAGAAATGTTTTTAGCAACGGGAGGTATGTAGTTGGGGAAATGTCCCTGCAACGTGGTGTAAAGAGTAGGGGAAATGTCCCTAGCAACGGTGTGTAAGTACTGAGTGAAATGTCCCTCGAAACGGGGGGAAGTAGTGAGGAAATGCCCCTATCAACGGGGTGTAAATAGTGGGGTATATAACCCTAGCAACAGGGTGTAAGCAGTGGGGGAAATGTCCCTAGCAGCGAGGTGTAAGCATTGGTGAAAATTTCCCTTGCAACTGGGTGTAAGTAGTGGGGGAAATGTCAAAGCAACGGGGTTTAAATAGTAAGGGAAATGTTCTAGAAACGGGATGTAAGTAGAGGGTAATATGTCCCTAACAACGAGAGTTCTACAGTGGGGGAAATTTCTTTAGCAACAAGGTGTAAGTAGTGGGAGAATTGCTCCTAGCAACGGGATGAAAGTAATAGGTGAAATGCCCCTAGCAACGGAAAGTAAGTAGATGGGGAAATTCCCTAGCAACGGGAAGTATGCCGTCGAAGAAATGTCTCTAGCAAAGGAATGTAAGCAGTGGGGCAAATGTCCCTAGCCGAAGGGGTGTAAGCAGTGGGGGAAATGTCCCTAACAACTGGGTGTATGTAGTGGGGGAAATGTCCTTAGCAACGACGTGTAAGTAGTGGGGGAAATGTTTCTAGCAACAGGATGTAAGTACTGGGAAAAATGTCCCTAGGAACAGGATGTCAGTAGTTGGGGAAATGTCCCCAGCAACAGTATGTTGTTAGCAACGGGATGTATGCAGTGGAAGAAATGATCCTAGCATCGGGAGGTATGCAGTGGATGAAATGTCCCTTTTAACGGAAAATATGCAGTTTAGGAAATATCACAAGCAACAGGGTGTAAGCATTAGGGAAAATGTTTATAGCAGCGAATTGTAAGCAGTGGTGGAAATGTCCCTAGCAACGGGGTGTAAGAAGTGAGGGAAATGTCCCTAGCAACGATTTGTAAGTAGTAAGAAAAATGTCCCTAGCAAATGAATGTAAGTAGTGGAAGAAATGTCCCTAACAATGGAATGTTAGTATTAAGGGAAATGTGTCTTTAGAAACGGGAGATATCCAGTGAAAGAAATGTGTGAAGCAACGGGAGGTATGCAGTTTGGGAAATGTCCCTATCAACGTGGTGTAAGTAGTGGGGGAAATGTTCCTAGCAACGGGATGTATGCAGTGGAAGAAATGTCCATAGCAACGAGAGGTATGCAGTGGATCAAATGTCCCTTTTAACGGAAGTGATGCAGTTGGGGAAATATCCCTAGCAGCGGGACGTAGGCAGTGATGGAAATGTCCTTAGCCATGGGATGTAAGCAGTGGTGGAAATGTTCCTCTCAACGGGGTGTGTATAGTAGTTGATATGACCTTAACAACGGCGTTTACGTAGTGGGGAAATGTCCCTAGAAACGGGGTGGAAGCATTTGGAGAAATGCCCCTAGCAACAGAATGTAAGGATTGGAGGAAATGTCCCTAAGAACGGGGTTTAAGTAGTGGAAGGAATGCTCCTAGAACGGGGTGTAAGTAGTGGAGGAAATGCACCAAGCAATGGGTGTTAGTCGTGGGAGAATGGCTCCTAGCAACGAAGAGAAAGTAATGGTGAAAATGCCCCTAGCAAAGTAATGTAATTAGAGTGGGAAATTCTCTACCACCAGGAAATATGTAGTGGAATAAATGTCTCTAGCAAACGGAAGTATGTAGTTGGAAAATTTCCATTACCAACAGGAGTAATGCAGTGGAAAAAATGTCCTAGCAACGTGGTGTAAGTAATGGGCGAAATGTCTATAACAACAGGTTGAAAGTAGTGTGCAAATGCTTCAAGCTTTGGGGTGTAAGTAGTGGAGGAAATGTCCCTAGCAACGAGATTTAATGTAGTGTGGGAAATTTCCCTTGCAACGGAATGAAAGTAGTGGAAGAAATGTCCCTAGCAAAGGAATGTTAGTATCAAGGGAAATGTCCAAAGAAACGTGAGGTATGCAGTGGAAATGTCTCTAGCAACGGGAGGTATGCAGTTGGGGAAATGTCCATAGCAACGTGGTGTAAGTAGTGGGGGAAATGTTCCTAGCAACGGGATGTATGCAGAGGAAGAAATGTCCCTAGCAACGTGACGTAAGTAGTAAGGGAAATGGCCCTAGCAACTGGGTGTAAGTAGATGGTGAAATGTCCCTACAATGGGATGTAAGTAGTAGGGAAATGCCCCTAGCAACGGTTTGTAAGTAGTGTAAAAAATGTCCCCAGGAACGGGGTGTAAACAGTGGGGGAAATGTTTCTAGCAATGGGAGGTATGCAGTGGGAGAAATGTGCCTAGCAACGGTGTGTAAGTGGTGTGATAAATATCCCTAGCAACGGAAATAAAGCAATTGGAGAAATATCCGTTGCAACGGGATGTAAGCAGTTGGGGAAATGTCTCTAGAAACGGTGTGTATGTATTGTCGGAAATATCCATTCCAACGGGTGGAATGCAATGGGGAAAATATCCCTAGCAACGGGGTGTAAGTAGAGGGGGAAAT
>VWRL01001308.1:0-48140 GCA_011833715.1 Carcinoscorpius rotundicauda
CACTTTCTTCCAGTATTACAAGTTACTCTTTTATCTACTGTTTATGTTCGGTACAAACATTTGTATTTTCCTCTTCACATTCTTCCAGTGTTACTACTTACTCTGTATTCCAGTATTACTAGTTACTCTTTATCTACTGTGTATATACAGTACAAACATCTGTATTGTTCTCTTCACTTTCTTCCAGTAATACTAGTTACTCTTATCCCAGTATTACTAGTTTTCTTATTCAGTTATAGTTATCTTTAACTTCTGTGTATGTACAGTACAAACATCTGTATTTTTCTCTTCACATTCTTCCAGTATCACTAGTTACTCTTTATCTACTGTGTATGTACACTACAAACATCTGTATTTTTATCTTCATAATCTTCCAATATTACAAGTTACTCCTTATCTACTGTGTATGTACGGTACAAACATCTGTTTTGTTATCTTCACTTTCTTCCAGTATTACTAGTTACTCTTTATCAACTGTGTATGTCCAGTACAAACATCTGTATTTTCCTTTTCACTTTCTTCCAGTATTACTAGTTACTCTTTATCTACTGTTTATGTACAGTTCAAACATCTGTAATTTTCTTTTCACATTCTTCCAGTATTACTTGTTACTCTTTATCTACTGTGTATGTACGGTACAAACATCTGTATTTTTCTCTTCAGAGTCCTCCAGTATTATTAGTTACTCTATCTACTGTTATGTACGGTACAAACATCTGTATTGTTACTTTACATTCTTCCAGTATAACTACTTACTCTTTATCTACTGTGTATGTACAGTACAAACATCTGTATTGTTATCTTCACTTTCTTCCAGTATTACTAGTTACTCTTTATCTACTGTGTATATACATTACAAACATCTGTAATTTTCTTTTCACATTCTTCCAGTATTACTTGTTACTCTTTATCTACTGTGTATGTACGGTACAAACATCTGTATTTTTCTCTTCAGAGTCCTCCAGTATTATTAGTTACTCTTTATCTACTGTGTATGTACGGTACAAACATCTGTATTGTTTACTTTACATTCTTCCAGTATAACTACTTACTCTTTATCTACTGTGTATGTACAGTACAAACATCTGTATTGTTATCTTCACTTTCTTCCAGTATTACTAGTTACTCTTTATCTACTGTGTATATACATTACAAACATCTGTATTTTGTATTTTCCTCTTCACATTCTTTCAGTGTTACAAGTTACTCTTTATCTACTGTTTAAATACGGTACAAGCATTTGTATTTTTCTCTTCACATTCTTCCAATGTTACTACTTACTCTATATTCCAGTATTACTAGTTACTCTTAATCTACTGTTTATGTACGGTATAAACATCTGTATTTTCCCCTTCACATTCTTTGAGTATTACTAGTTACTCTTTATCTTCTGTGTATGTACAGTACAAACATCTGTATTTTTCTCTTCACATTCTTCCAGTATTACTAGTTACTTCTTATCTACTGTTTATGTAAGGTACAAACATCTGTATTTTTATCTTCATAATCTTGCAATATTACTAGTTACTCCTTATCTACTGTGTATGTACGGTACAAACATCTGTTTTGTTATCTTCACTTTCTTCCAGTATTACTAGTTACTCTTTATCAACTGTGTATGTCCAGTACAAAAATCTGTATTTTCCTTTTCACTTTCTTCCAGTATTACTAGTTACTCTTTATTCCAGTATTACTAGTTACTCTTATTCCAATATTACTAGTTATTCTTTATTATGTTTTGTACAGTTCAAACATCTGTATTTTCTTTTCACATTCTCCAGTATTACTTGTTACTTTTTATCTAGTGTATGTACGGTACAAACATCTGTATTTTCTCTTTACATTCTTCCAGTATTATTAGTTACTCTTTATCTTTGTGTATGTACAATACAAACATCTGTATTTTTTCTTAACATTCTTCCAGTATTACTAGTTACTCTTTATCTACTGTGTATGTACACTACAAACATCTGTATTTTATCTTCATAATCTTCCAATATTACTAGTTACTCCTTATCTACTGTGTATATACATTACAAACATCTGTATTGTTATCTTCACTTTCTTCCAGTATTACAAGTTACTCTTTATCTACTGTTTATGTTCGGTACAAACATTTGTATTTTCCTCTTCAAATTCTTCCAGTGTTACTACTTACTCTGTATTCAAGTATTACTAGTTACTCTTTATCTACTGTGTATATACAGTACAAACATCTGTATTGTTCTCTTCACTTTCTTCCACTAATACTAGTTACTCTTTATCCCAGTATTACTAGTTTTTCTTTATTCCAGTATTACTAGTTACTCTTTATCTTCTGTGTATGTACAGTACAAACATCTGTATTTTTTTCTTCACATTCTTCCAGTATTACTAGTTACTCCTTATCTACTGTGTATGTACGGTACAAACATCTGTATTTTCCTTTTCACATTCTTTCAATGTTACTAGTTACTCTTTATCTACTGTGTATGTACGGTACAAACATCTGTATTGTTATCTTCACTTTCTTCCAGTATTACTGGTTACTCTTTATCAACTGTGTATGTCCAGTACAAACATCTGTATTTTCCTTTTCACTTTCTTCCAGTATTACTAGTTACTCTTTATTCCAGTATTACTAGTTATTCTTTATCTACTGTTTATGTACAGTTCAAACATCTGTATTTTTCTTTTCACATTCTTCCAGTATTACTTGTTACTTTTATCTGTGTATGTACGGTACAAACATCTGTTTTTCTCTTTACATTCTTCCAGTATTATTAGTTACTCTTTATCTTCTGTGTATGTACAGTACAAACATCTGTATTTTTCTCTTAACATTCTTCCAGTATTACTAGTTACTCTTTATCTACTGTTTATGTTCGGTACAAACATTTGTATTTTCCTCTTCACATTCTTCCAGTGTTACTACTTACTCTGTATTCCAGTATTACTAGTTACTCTTATCATGTGTATATACAGTACAAACATCTGTATTGTTCTCTTCACTTTCTTCCACTAATACTAGTTACTCTTTATCCCAGTATTACTAGTTTTTCTTTATTCCAGTATTACTAGTTACTCTTTATCTTCTGTGTATGTACAGTACAAACATCTGTATTTTTCTCTTCACATTCTTCCAGTATTACTAGTTACTCTTTATCTACTGTGTATGTACACTACAAACATCTGTATTTTATCTCATAATCTTCCAATATAACTAGTTACTCTTATCTATGTGTATGTACGGTACAAACATCTGTATTGTTATCTTCACTTTCTTCCAGTATTACTGGTATCTTCATCAACTGTGTATGTCCAGTACAAAATCTATATTTTGTATTTTCCTTCTCACATTCTTTCAGTGTACAAGTTACTCTTTATCTACTGTTTATATACGGTACAAGCATTTGTATTTTTCTCACATTCTTCCAATGTTACTATTACTCTATCTTCAGTATTACTAGTTATCTTTATCTACTGTTTATGTACGGTATAAACATCTGTATTTTATCTTCACTTTTTTACAGTTACTAGTTACTCTTTATTCAGTATTATTAATTACTCTTATCTCTGTTTATGTACAGTTTAAACATGTATTTTTCTCTTCCAATTTTTCCAGTATTCTTAGTACTTTTTATCTACTGTGTATGTGTGGTACAAACATTTGTATTTCTCTTCACTGCTTCCAGTATTACTAGTTACTATTTATTCCAGTATACTAATTACTCTTATCTCTGTTTATGTACAGTTTAAAGATGTATATTTTTCTTCACATTTTCAGTATTCTTAGTACTTTTTATCTATGATGTACGTACAAACATCTGTATTGTTATCTCACTTTTTTTCCAGTATATTGGTTACTCGTCATCAACTGTGTATATCCAGTACAAACATCTGTATTTCCTCTTCACATTCTTTAGTATTACAAGTTACTCTTTATCTACTGTGTATGTGCGGTCCAAACATGTATTTCCTCTTCACATTCTTTCAATATTACTAGTTACTTCTAATCTACTGTTATGTAAGGTACACAACATTTGTATTTTCCCTTCACATTCTTCCAGTATTAGGAGTTTTATCTATGTTTTATGTACGGTATAAACATCTGTATTTTCTTCTTCACATTCTTTCAGTATTAGTAGTTACTCTTTATCTACTGTGATGTTCGATACAAACATCTGTATTTTCCTCTGACTTTTTCCAGTATTTGTAGTTACTCTTTATCTTCTGTGTATGTTCGATACAAACATCTGTATTTTCCTCTTGACTTTTCCAGTATTAGTAGTTACTCTTTATCTACTGTGTAGGAGCGGTACAAACATCTGTATTTTCCTCTTGACTTTTCCAGTATTAGTAGTTACTCTTTATCTACTGTTATGTACGGTACAAACATCTGTATTTTCCTTTTCACATTCTTCCAGTATTACAAGTTACTCTTTATCTACTGTGTATGTACGGTAGAAACATCTAAATTTTCCTCTTCACGTTCTCTCCATATTACTAGTTACTCTTTATCTTCTGTGTATGTACGGTACAAACATATGTATTGTATTTTTTCTTTTTTCCAGTATTATTAATTACTCTTTATCTACTCTGTATGTCCAGTACAAACATCTGTATTTCCTCTTCACTTTCTTCCAGTATCACTAGTTACTCTTTATCTACTGTTTATGTCCAGTACAAACATCTGTATTTTTCTCTTCACTTTCTTCCAGTATTACTAGTTACTTTTTCTTCCAGTATTACTTGTTACTCTTATGGCCAGTATTACTAGTTATCTTTATGTCCAGTTATACTAGTTACTTCTTTATTCCAGTATTACTAGTTACTCTTTATCATCTGTGTAGGTACAGTACAAAAATCTGTATTTTTCTCTTCACATTCTTCCAGTATTAATAATTACTCGTTATCAACTGTGTAAGACCGGTACAAACATCTGTATTTTCGTCTTCACATTCTTTTAGTTTTATTAGTTACTCTTTATATACTGGTATATACAGTACAAACATCTGTATTGTTCTTTTCACTTTCTTCCAATATTAGGAGTTACTCCTTATCTACTGTTTATGACGGTATAAACATCTGATTTCCCCCTTCACATTATTCAGTATTAGTAGTTACTCTTTATCTACTGTGAATATACAGTACAAACATCTGTATTTTCTCTTCACTTTCTTCCAGTATTACTAGTTTCCTCTTTATCTTCTGTGTATGTACAGTACAAACATCTGTATTTTTCTCTTCACCTTGTTCCAGTATTACTAGTTATTCTTATTCCAGTATTACTAATTACTCTTTATCTTGTGTATGTACAGTACAAACATCTGTATTTTTTCTATTCACTTTCTTCCAGTGTTACTAATTACTCTTTTTCTATTGTGTATGTACGGTACAAACGTCTGTATTGTTCTCTTCACTTTCTTGCAGTATTATTAGTTACTCGTTATCAACTGTGTATGTCCGGTACAAACATCTGTATTTTCCTCTTCACATTGTTCAAGTATTACAAGTTACTCTTTATCTACTGTGTATGTGCAGTACAAACTTCTGTATTTTCTTTTCCTATTCTTTCAATATTACTAGTTACTCTTTATCTACTGTTTATGTGCGGTGTAAACATTTGTATTTTCCTCTTCACATTCTTCCAGTGTTACTACTTACTCTATATTCCAGTATTACTAGTTACTCTTTATCTACTGTGTATATATAGTACAAACATCTGTATTTTCCTCTTCACTTTCTTCCATATTACTGGTTACTCTTTATCTACTGTGTATGTCCAGTACAAACATCTGTATTTTCCTTTTCACTTTCTTCCAGTATTACTAGTTACTCTTTTTCTACTGTTTATGTACGGTATGAACATCTGTATTTTCCCCTTCACATTCTTTCAGTATTACTTGTTACTCTTTATTCCAGTATTACTAGTTACTCTTTATTAACTGTGTATATGCAGTATAAACATGTGTATTTTTCTCTTCACATTCTTCCAGTATTACTAGTTACTCTTTTCTACTTTGTATGTACGGTACAAACATCTGTATTGTTATCTTCACTTTCTTCCAGTATATTAGTTACTCTTTATCTACTGTGTATGTGAGGTACAAATATCTGTATTTTCCTCTTCACATTGTTTCAATATTACTAGTTACTCTTTATCTACTGTTTATGTACGGTACAAACATTTGTATTTTCCTCTTCACTTTCTTCCAGTATTACTAGTTACTCTTTATCAACTGTGTATGTCCAGTGCAAAATCTCTATTTTCTATTTTACATTTTTTCAGTATTAAAAATTACTCTTGATCTACTGTTTGTGTACGGAACAAAGATCAGTATTTTCCCCTTCACATTCTTCCAGTATTACTAGTTACTCTTTATCTACTGTTTATGTCGGTATAAACATCATTATTTTCCCCTTCACATTTTTCCAGTGTTACTACTTACTCTATATTCCAGGATTACTAGTTACTTTTTATTTACTGTGTATATACAGTACAAACATCTGTATTTTTCTTTTCACTTTTTTCCAGTATTACTAGTTACTCTTTATTCCAGTATTACTAATTACTCTTTGTCCTCTGTTTATGTACAGTTTAAACATGTATATTTTTCTCTTCACATTTTTCCAGTATTACTAGTTGCCCTTTATCTACTGTTTATGTCGGTATAAACGTGTGTATTTTCCCCTTCACATTCTTTCAATATTACTAGTTACTCTTTATTTACTGTGTATATACAATACAAACATCTGTATTTTTCTTTTCACTTTCTTCCAGTATTACTTGTTACTCTTTATTCCAGTATTACTAGTTACTCTTTATTCGAGTATTACTAGTTACTCTTTATCTTCTGTGTATGTACAGTACAAACATTTGTATTTTCCTCTTTACTTTCTTCCAGTATTACTAGTTACTCTTTATCTACTGTCTATATACAGTACAGACATCTGTATTTTTCTTTTCACTTTCTTCCAGTATTACTTGTTACTCTTTATTCCAGTATTACTAGTTACTCTTTATCGTCTGTGTATGTACAGTACAAACATCTGTATTTTTCTCTTCACATTCTTCCAGTATTAATAATTACTCGTTATCAAATGTGTACGACCGGTACAAACATCTGTATTTTCGTCTTCACATTTTTTTAGTTTTACTAGTTACTCTTTATCTACTGTGTATATACAGTACAAACATCTCTATTGTTCTTTTCACTTTCTTCCAGTATCACAAGTTACTCTTTATCTACTGTGTATGTTCGATACAAACATCTGTATTTTCCTCTTGACTTTTTCCAGTATTAGTAGTTACTCTTTATCTACTGTGTATGTGCGGTACAAACATCTGTATTTTCCTCTTGACTTTTTCCAGTATTAGTAGTTACTCTTTATCTACTGTTTATGTACGGTACAAACATCTGTATTTTCCTTTTCACATTCTTCTTGTATTACAAGTTACTTTTTATCTACTGTGTATGTACGGTAGAATCATCTAAATTTTCCTCTTCACGTTCTCTCAATATTAGTAGTTACTCTTTATCTTCTGTGTATGTACGGTACAAACATCTGTATTGTTATTTTCCTTTTTTCCAGTATTATTAATTACTCTTTATCTACTGTGTATGTCCAGTACAAACATCTGTATTTTCCTCTTCACTTTCTTCCAGTATCACTAGTTATTCTTTATCTACTGTGTATGTCCAGTACAAACATCTGTATTTTTCTCTTCACTTTCTTCCAGTATTACTAGTTACTCTTTATCGTCTGTGTATGTACAGTACAAACATCTGTATTTTTCTCTTCACCTTGTTCCAGTATTACTAGTTATTCTTTATTCCAGTATTACTAATTACTGTTTATCTTGTGTATGTACAGTACAAACATCTGTATTGTTCTCTTCACTTTCTTGCAGTATTATTAGTTACTCGTTATCAACTGTGTATGTCCGGTACAAAATCTGTATTTTCCTCTTCACATTGTTCAAGTATTACAAGTTACTCTTTATCTACTGTGTATGTGCGGTACAAACATCTGTATTTTCCTTTTCACATTCTTTCAATATTACTAGTTACTCTTTATCTACTGTTTATGTGCGGTGTAAACATTTGTATTTTCCTCTTCACATTCTTCCAGTATTACTACTTACTCTATATTCCAGTATTACTAGTTACTCTTTATCTACTGTGTATATATAGTACAAACATCTGTATTTTCCTCTTCACTTTCTTCCATATTACTGGTTACTCTTTATCTACTGTGTATGTCCAGTACAAACATCTGTATTTTCCTTTTCACTTTCTTCCGGTATTACTAATTACTCTTTTTCTACTGTTTATGTACGGTATAAACATCTGTATTTTCCCCTTCACATTCTTTCAGTATTACTTGTTACTCTTTATTCCAGTATTACTAGTTACTCGTTATCAACTGTGTATGTCCGGTACAAACATCTGTATTTTCCTCTTCACATTGTTCAAGTATTACTAGTTACTCTTTTCTACTTTGTATGTACGGTACAAACATCTATATTGTTATCTTCACTTTCTTCCAGTATATTAGTTACTCTTTATCTACTGTGTATGTGCGGTACAAACATCTGTATTTTCCCCTTCACATTTTTCCAGTATTACTAGTTACCCTTTATCTACTGTTTATGTCGGTATAAACGTGTGTATTTTCCCCTTCACATTCTTTTAATATTACTGGTTACTCTTTATTTACTGTGTATATACAATAAAAACATCTGTATTTTTCTTTTCACTTTCTTCCAGTATTACTAGTTACTCTTTATCTACTGTCTATATACAGTACAGACATCTGTATTTTTCTTTTCACTTTCTTCCAGTATTACTTGTTACTCTTTATTCCAGTATTACTAGTTACTCTTTATTCCAGTATTACTAGTTACTCTTTATCGTCTGTGTATCTACAGTACAAACATCTGTATTTTTCTCTTCACATTCTTCCAGTATTAATAATTACTCGTTATCAACTGTGTAAGACCGGTACAAACATCTGTATTTTCGTCTTCACATTCTTTTAGTTTTACTAGTTACTCTTTATCTACGTGTATATACAGTACAAAACATCTCTATTGTTCTTTTCACTTTTTTCCAGTATCACAAGTTACTCTTTATCTACTGTGTATGTTCGATACAAACATCTGTATTTTCCTCTTGACTTTTTCCAGTATTAGTAGTTACTCTTTATCTACTGTGTATGTGCGGTACAAACATCTGTATTTTCCTCTTGACTTTTTCAGTATTAGTAGTTACTCTTTATCTACTGTTTATGTACGGTACAAATATCTGTATTTTCCTTTTCACATTCTTCCAGTATTACAAGTTACTCTTTATCTACTGTGTATGTGCGGTACAAACATCTGTATTTTCCCCTTCACATTCTTTCAGTATTACTTGTTACTCTATATTCTAGTATTACTAGTTACTCTTTATTAACTGTGTATATGCAGTATAAACATCTGTATTTTTCTCTTCACATTCTTCCAGTATTACTAGTTACTCTTTTCTACTTTGTATGTACGGTACAAACATCTGTATTGTTATCTTCACTTTCTTCCAGTATATTACTTACTCTTTATCTACTGTGTATGTGCGGTACAAACATCTGTATTTTCCTGTTCACATTGTTTCAATATTACTAGTTACTCTTTATCTACTGTTTATGTACGGTACAAACATTTGTATTTTCCTCTTCACTTTCTTCCAGTATTACTAGTTACTCTTTATCAACTGTTTATGTCGGTATAAACATCATTATTTTCCCCTTCATATTTTTCCAGTGTTACTACTTACTCTATATTCCAGGATTACTAGTTACTCTTTATTTACTGTGTATATACAGTACAAACATCTGTATTTTTCTCTTCACTTTCTTCCAGTATTACTAGTTACTCTTTATTCCATTATATTAATTACTCTTATCCTCTGTTTATGTACAGTTTAAACATGTATATTTTTCTCTTCACATTTTTCCAGTATTCTTTGTTACTTTTTATCTACTGTGTATGTGTGGTACAACATTTGTATTTTCCTCTTCACTTTCTTCCAGTATTACTAGTTACTATTTATTCCAGTATTACTAATTACTCTTTATCCTCTGTTTATGTACAGTTTAAACATGTATATTTTTCTCTTCACATTTTTCCAGTATTCTTAGTTACTTTTTATCTACTGTTTATGTACGGTACAAATATCTGTATTGTTATCTTCACTTTTTTCCAGTATTATTGGTTACTCGTCATCAACTGTGTATGTCCAGTACAAACATCTGTATTTTCCTCTTCACATTCTTCCAGTATTACAAGTTACTCTTTATCTACTGTGTATGTGCGGTCCAAACATCTGTATTTTCCTCTTCACATTCTTTCAATATTACTAGTTACTTCTTATCTACTGTTTATGTAAGGTACAAACATTTGTATTTTCCCCTTCACATTCTTCCAGTATTAAGAGTTACTCTTTATCTACTGTTTATGTACGGTATAAACATCTGTATTTTCATCTTCACATTCTTTCAGTATTATTAGTTACTCTTTATGTACTGTGTATATACAGTACAAACATCTGTATTTTTGTTTTCACCTTCTTCCAGTAATACTAGTTACTCCTTATCTACTATTTTTATATGGTACAAACATTTGTTTTTTTCTCTTCACATTTTTCCAGTGTTACTACTTACTCTATATTCCAGGATTACTAGTTACTCTTTATTTACTGTGTATATACAGTACAAACATCTGTATTTTTATCTTCACTTTTTTCCAGTATTACTAGTTACTCTTTATTCCAGTATTATTAATTACTCTTTATCCTCTGTTTATGTACAGTTTAAACATGTATATTTTTCTCTTCACATTTTTCCAGTATTCTTAGTTACTTTTTATCTACTGTGTATGTGTGGTACAAACATTTGTATTTTCCTCTTCACTTTCTTCCAGTATTACTAGTTACTATTTATTCCAGTATTACTAATTACTCTTTATCCTCTGTTTATGTACAGTTTAACATGTATATTTTTCTCTTCACATTTTTCCAGTATTCTTAGTTACTTTTTATCTACTGTTTATCTACGGTACAAATATCTGTATTGTTATCTTCACTTTTTTCCAGTATTATTGGTTACTCGTCATCAACTGTGTATGTCCAGTACAAACATCTGTATTTTCCTCTTCACATTCTTCCAGTATTAGGAGTTACTCTTTATCTACTGTTTATGTACAGTATAAACATCTGTATTTTCATCTTCACATTCTTTCAGTATTAGTAGTTACTCTTTATGTACTGTGTATATACAGTACAAACATCTGTATTTTTGTTTTCACCTTCTTCCAGTAATACTAGTTACTCCTTATCTACTATTTTTATATGGTACAAACATTTGTTTTTTTCTCTTCACATTTTTCCAGTTTTACTACTTACTCTATATTCCAGTATTACTAGTTACTCTTTATCTACTGTTTATGTACAGTAGAAACATCTGTATTTTTATCTTCACATTCTTCCAGTATTTCTAGTTACTTTTTATCTACTGTGTATGTACGGTACAAACATGTGTATTGTTATCTTCACTTCCTTCCAGTATTATTAGTTACTCTTTATCTACTGTGTATGTCCAGTACAAAGATCTGTATTTTTCTCTTTACATTTTTCCAGTATTACTAATTACACTTTATGTACTGTGTATGAACGGTACAAACATCTGTATTGTTGTCTTCACTTTCTTTAGTATTATTAGTTAATTCTTATCTACTGTGTATGTCCAGTACAAACATCTGTATTTTCTTCTTCACTTTCTTCCAGTATTTTTAGTTACTCTTTATCTACTGTTTATGTACGGTACAAACGTCTGTATTTACCCTTCATATTCTTTCAGTATTACTAGTTACTCTTTATCTACTGTTTATGTACAGTTCAAACATCTGTATTTTTCTCTTCACATTCTTCCAGTATTACTAGTTACTTTTTATGTACTCTGTATGTACGGTACAAACATCTGTATTTTTGTCTTCACATTTTTCAGTATTACTAGTTACTCTTTATCTACTGATTATGTACGGTACAAAACATTTGCATATTCCTCTTTACATTGTTCCAGTATTACTAATTACTCTTTCTCTACTGTGTATGTACGGTACAAACATCTGTATTGTTATCTTCAATTTCTTCCAGTATTACTAGTTACTCTTTATCTACTGTTTATGTAAGGTACAAACATTTGTATTTTCCCTTCACATTCTTCCAGTATTAGGAGTTACTCTTTATCTACTGTTTATGTACGGTATAAACATCTGTATTTTCTTCTTCACATTCTTTCAGTATTAGTAGTTACTCTTTATCTACTGTGTATATACAGTACAAACATCTGTATTTTTCTCTTCACCTTCTTCCAGTAATACTAGTTACTCCTTATCTACTGTGTATATACAGTACAAACATCTGTATCTTCCTCTTCACATTCTTTCAGTATTACAAGTTAATCTTTATCTACTATTTTTATATGGTACAAACATTTGTTTTTTCTCTTCACATTTTTCCAGTATTACTAGTTACTCTTTATCTACTGTTTATGTACAGTAGAAAGATCTGTATTTTTATCTTCACATTCTTCCAGTATTTCTAGTTACTTTTTATCTACTGTGTATGTACGGTAGAAATATCTGTATTGTTGTCTTCACTTTCTTTTAGTATTATTAGTTACTTATTATCTACTGTTTATGTACGGAATATAGATCTGTATTTTTCTTTTCACTTTTTTCTAGTATTACTAGTTACTCTTTATCTTCTGTGTATGTACAGTACAAACATCTGTATTTTTCTTCTTCACATTCTTCCAGTATTACAAGTTACTCTTTATCTACTGTGTATGTGCGGTCCAAACATCTGTATTTTCCTCTTCACATTATTTCAATATTACTAGTTACTCTTTATCTACTGTTTATGTAAGGTACAAACATTTGTATTTTTCCCTTCACATTCTTTCAGTATTAGGAGTTACTATTTATCTACTGTTTATGTACGGTATAAACATCTGTATTTTCCCCTTCACATTCTTTCAGTATTAGTAGTTACTCTTTATCTACTGTGTATATACAGTACAAACATCTGTATTTTCTCTTCACTTTTTTCCAGTATTACTAGTTACTCTTTATCTTCTGTGTATGTACAGTACAAACATCTCAATTTTTTTTTCACCTTCTTCCAGTAATACTAGTTACTCTTATCTACTGTGTATATACAGTACAAACATCTGTATTTTCCTCTTCACATTCTTTCAGTATTACAAGTTAATCTTTATCTACTATTTTAATATGGTACGAACATCTGTATTTTTCTCTTCACATTCTTCCAGTGTTACTACTTACTCTATATTCCAGTATTACTAGTAACTGTTTATCTACTGTGTATGTCCAGTACAAACATCTGTATTTTCTTCTTCACTTTCTTCCAGTATTCCTATTTACTCTTTATCTACTTTTATGTACGGTACAAACGTCTGTATTTTCCTTTTCATATTCTTTCAGTATTACTAGTTACTCTTTATCTACTGTTTATACACAGTTCAAACATCTGTATTTTTCTCTTCACATTCTTCCAGTATTACTAGTTACTCTTTTCTACTTTGTATGTACGGTACAAACATCTGTATTGTTATCTTCACTTTCTTCCAGTATATTACTTACTCTTTATCTACTGTGTATGTGCGGTACAAACATCTGTATTTTCCTGTTCACATTGTTTCAATATTACTAGTTACTCTTTATCTACTGTTTATGTACGGTACAAACATTTGTATTTTCCTCTTCACTTTCTTCCAGTATTACTAGTTACTCTTTATCAACTGTTTATGTCGGTATAAACATCATTATTTTCCCCTTCATATTTTTCCAGTGTTACTACTTACTCTATATTCCAGGATTACTAGTTACTCTTTATTTACTGTGTATATACAGTACAAACATCTGTATTTTTCTCTTCACTTTCTTCCAGTATTACTAGTTACTCTTTATTCCAGTATTATTAATTACTCTTTATCCTCTGTTTATGTACAGTTTAAACATGTATATTTTTCTCTTCACATTTTTCCAGTATTCTTAGTTACTTTTTATCTACTGTGTATGTGTGGTACAAACATTTGTATTTTCCTCTTCACTTTCTTCCAGTATTACTAGTTACTATTTATTCCAGTATTACTAATTACTCTTTATCCTCTGTTTATGTACAGTTTAAACATGTATATTTTTCTCTTCACATTTTTCCAGTATTCTTAGTTACTTTTTATCTACTGTTTATGTACGGTACAAATATCTGTATTGTTATCTTCACTTTTTTCCAGTATTATTGGTTACTTTTTATGTACTCTGTATGTACGGTACAAACATCTGTATTTTTGTCTTCACATTTTTTCAATATTACTAGTTACTCTTTATCTACTGATTATGTACAGTACAAACATTTGCATATTCCTCTTTACATTCTTCCAGTATTACTAGTTACTCTTTTCTACTTTGTATGTACGGTACAAACATCTGTATTGTTATCTTCACTTTCTTCCAGTATATTACTTACTCTTTATCTACTGTGTATGTGCGGTACAAACATCTGTATTTTCCTGTTCACATTGTTTCAATATTACTAGTTACTCTTTATCTACTGTTTATGTACGGTACAAATATCTGTATTGTTATCTTCACTTTTTTCCAGTATTATTGGTTACTCTTTATCTACTTTTTATGTACGGTACAAACGTCTGTATTTTCCTTTTCATATTCTTTCAGTATTACTAGTTACTCTTTATCTACTGTTTATACACAGTTCAAACATCTGTATTTTTCTCTTCACATTCTTCCAGTATTACTAGTTACTCTTTTCTACTTTGTATGTACGGTACAAACATCTGTATTGTTATCTTCACTTTCTTCCAGTATATTACTTACTCTTTATCTACTGTGTATGTGCGGTACAAACATCTGTATTTTCCTGTTCACATTGTTTCAATATTACTAGTTACTCTTTATCTACTGTTTATGTACGGTACAAACATTTGTATTTTCCTCTTCACTTTCTTCCAGTATTACTAGTTACTCTTTATCAACTGTTTATGTCGGTATAAACATCATTATTTTCCCCTTCATATTTTTCCAGTGTTACTACTTACTCTATATTCCAGGATTACTAGTTACTCTTTATTTACTGTGTATATACAGTACAAACATCTGTATTTTTCTCTTCACTTTCTTCCAGTATTACTAGTTACTCTTTATTCCAGTATTATTAATTACTCTTTATCCTCTGTTTATGTACAGTTTAAACATGTATATTTTTCTCTTCACATTTTTCCAGTATTCTTAGTTACTTTTTATCTACTGTGTATGTGTGGTACAAACATTTGTATTTTCCTCTTCACTTTCTTCCAGTATTACTAGTTACTATTTATTCCAGTATTACTAATTACTCTTTATCCTCTGTTTATGTACAGTTTAAACATGTATATTTTTCTCTTCACATTTTTCCAGTATTCTTAGTTACTTTTTATCTACTGTTTATGTACGGTACAAATATCTGTATTGTTATCTTCACTTTTTTCCAGTATTATTGGTTACTTTTTATGTACTCTGTATGTACGGTACAAACATCTGTATTTTTGTCTTCACATTTTTTCAATATTACTAGTTACTCTTTATCTACTGTTTATGTACGGTACAAACGTCTGTATTTTACCCTTCATATTCTTTCAGTATTACTAGTTACTCTTTATCTACTGTTTATGTACAGTTCAAACATCTGTATTTTTCTCTTCACATTCTTCCAGTATTACTAGTTACTTTTTATGTACTCTGTATGTACGGTACAAACATCTGTATTTTTGTCTTCACATTTTTTCAATATTACTAGTTACTCTTTATCTACTGATTATGTACGGTACAAACATTTGCATATTCCTCTTTACATTGTTCCAGTATTACTAATTACTCTTTCTCTACTGTGTATGTACGGTACAAACATCTGTATTGTTATCTTCAATTTCTTCCAGTATTACTAGTTACTCTTTATCTACTGTTTATGTAAGGTACAAACATTTGTATTTTCCCCTTCACATTCTTCCAGTATTAGGAGTTACTCTTTATCTACTGTTTATGTACGGTATAAACATCTGTATTTTCTTCTTCACATTCTTTCAGTATTAGTAGTTACTCTTTATCTACTGTGTATATACAGTACAAACATCTGTATTTTTCTCTTCACCTTCTTCCAGTAATACTAGTTACTCCTTATCTACTGTGTATATACAGTACAAACATCTGTATCTTCCTCTTCACATTCTTTCAGTATTACAAGTTAATCTTTATCTACTATTTTTATATGGTACAAACATTTGTTTTTTCTCTTCACATTTTTCCAGTATTACTAGTTACTCTTTATCTACTGTTTATGTACAGTAGAAAGATCTGTATTTTTATCTTCACATTCTTCCAGTATTTCTAGTTACTTTTTATCTACTGTGTATGTACGGTACAAATATCTGTATTGTTGTCTTCACTTTCTTTTAGTATTATTAGTTACTTATTATCTACTGTTTATGTACGGAATATAGATCTGTATTTTTCTTTTCACTTTTTTCTAGTATTACTAGTTACTCTTTATCTTCTGTGTATGTACAGTACAAACATCTGTATTTTTCTTCTTCACATTCTTCCAGTATTACAAGTTACTCTTTATCTACTGTGTATGTGCGGTCCAAACATCTGTATTTTCCTCTTCACATTCTTTCAATATTACTAGTTACTCTTTATCTACTGTTTATGTAAGGTACAAACATTTGTATTTTTCCCTTCACATTCTTTCAGTATTAGGAGTTACTATTTATCTACTGTTTATGTACGGTATAAACATCTGTATTTTCCCCTTCACATTCTTTCAGTATTAGTAGTTACTCTTTATCTACTGTGTATATACAGTACAAACATCTGTATTTTTCTCTTCACTTTTTTCCAGTATTACTAGTTACTCTTTATCTTCTGTGTATGTACAGTACAAACATCTCAATTTTTTTTTCACCTTCTTCCAGTAATACTAGTTACTCTTTATCTACTGTGTATATACAGTACAAACATCTGTATTTTCCTCTTCACATTCTTTCAGTATTACAAGTTAATCTTTATCTACTATTTTTATATGGTACGAACATCTGTATTTTTCTCTTCACATTCTTCCAGTGTTACTACTTACTCTATATTCCAGTATTACTAGTAACTGTTTATCTACTGTGTATGTCCAGTACAAACATCTGTATTTTCTTCTTCACTTTCTTCCAGTATTCCTATTTACTCTTTATCTACTTTTTATGTACGGTACAAACGTCTGTATTTTCCTTTTCATATTCTTTCAGTATTACTAGTTACTCTTTATCTACTGTTTATACACAGTTCAAACATCTGTATTTTTCTCTTCACATTCTTCCAGTATTACTAGTTACTCTTTTCTACTTTGTATGTACGGTACAAACATCTGTATTGTTATCTTCACTTTCTTCCAGTATATTACTTACTCTTTATCTACTGTGTATGTGCGGTACAAACATCTGTATTTTCCTGTTCACATTGTTTCAATATTACTAGTTACTCTTTATCTACTGTTTATGTACGGTACAAACATTTGTATTTTCCTCTTCACTTTCTTCCAGTATTACTAGTTACTCTTTATCAACTGTTTATGTCGGTATAAACATCATTATTTTCCCCTTCATATTTTTCCAGTGTTACTACTTACTCTATATTCCAGGATTACTAGTTACTCTTTATTTACTGTGTATATACAGTACAAACATCTGTATTTTTCTCTTCACTTTCTTCCAGTATTACTAGTTACTCTTTATTCCAGTATTATTAATTACTCTTTATCCTCTGTTTATGTACAGTTTAAACATGTATATTTCTCTCTTCACATTTTTCCAGTATTCTTAGTTACTTTTTATCTACTGTGTATGTGTGGTACAAACATTTGTATTTTCCTCTTCACTTTCTTCCAGTATTACTAGTTACTATTTATTCCAGTATTACTAATTACTCTTTATCCTCTGTTTATGTACAGTTTAAACATGTATATTTTTCTCTTCACATTTTTCCAGTATTCTTAGTTACTTTTTATCTACTGTTTATGTACGGTACAAATATCTGTATTGTTATCTTCACTTTTTTCCAGTATTATTGGTTACTCGTCATCAACTGTGTATGTCCAGTACAAACATCTGTATTTTCCTCTTCACATTCTTCCAGTATTACAAGTTACTCTTTATCTACTGTGTATGTGCGGTCCAAACATCTGTATTTTCCTCTTCACATTCTTTCAATATTACTAGTTACTTCTTATCTACTGTTTATGTAAGGTACAAACATTTGTATTTTCCCCTTCACATTCTTCCAGTATTAGGAGTTACTCTTTATCTACTGCTTATGTACGGTATAAACATCTGTATTTTCATCTTCACATTCTTTCAGTATTATTAGTTACTCTTTATGTACTGTGTATATACAGTACAAACATCTGTATTTTTGTTTTCACCTTCTTCCAGTAATACTAGTTACTCCTTATCTACTATTTTTATATGGTACAAACATTTGTTTTTTTCTCTTCACATTTTTCCAGTGTTACTACTTACTCTATATTCCAGGATTACTAGTTACTCTTTATTTACTGTGTATATACAGTACAAACATCTGTATTTTTATCTTCACTTTTTTCCAGTATTACTAGTTACTCTTTATTCCAGTATTATTAATTACTCTTTATCCTCTGTTTATGTACAGTTTAAACATGTATATTTTTCTCTTCACATTTTTCCAGTATTCTTAGTTACTTTTTATCTACTGTGTATGTGTGGTACAAACATTTGTATTTTCCTCTTCACTTTCTTCCAGTATTACTAGTTACTATTTATTCCAGTATTACTAATTACTCTTTATCCTCTGTTTATGTACAGTTTAAACATGTATATTTTTCTCTTCACATTTTTCCAGTATTCTTAGTTACTTTTTATCTACTGTTTATCTACGGTACAAATATCTGTATTGTTATCTTCACTTTTTTCCAGTATTATTGGTTACTCGTCATCAACTGTGTATGTCCAGTACAAACATCTGTATTTTCCTCTTCACATTCTTCCAGTATTAGGAGTTACTCTTTATCTACTGTTTATGTACAGTATAAACATCTGTATTTTCATCTTTACATTCTTTCAGTATTAGTAGTTACTCTTTATGTACTGTGTATATACAGTACAAACATCTGTATTTTTGTTTTCACCTTCTTCCAGTAATACTAGTTACTCCTTATCTACTATTTTTATATGGTACAAACATTTGTTTTTTTCTCTTCACATTTTTCCAGTGTTACTACTTACTCTATATTCCAGGATTACTAGTTACTCTTTATTTACTGTGTATATACAGTACAAACATCTGTATTTTTCTCTTCACTTTCTTCCAGTATTACTAGTTACTCTTTATTCCAGTATTATTAATTACTCTTTATCCTCTGTTTATGTACAGTTTAAACATGTATATTTTTCTCTTCACATTTTTCCAGTATTCTTAGTTACTTTTTATCTACTGTGTATGTGTGGTACAAACATTTGTATTTTCCTCTTCACTTTCTTCCAGTATTACTAGTTACTATTTATTCCAGTATTACTAATTACTCTTTATCCTCTGTTTATGTACAGTTTAAACATGTATATTTTTCTCTTCACATTTTTCCAGTATTCTTAGTTACTTTTTATCTACTGTTTATCTACGGTACAAATATCTGTATTGTTATCTTCACTTTTTTCCAGTATTATTGGTTACTCGTCATCAACTGTGTATGTCCAGTACAAACATCTGTATTTTCCTCTTCACATTCTTCCAGTATTAGGAGTTACTCTTTATCTACTGTTTATGTACAGTATAAACATCTGTATTTTCATCTTCACATTCTTTCAGTATTAGTAGTTACTCTTTATGTACTGTGTATATACAGTACAAACATCTGTATTTTTGTTTTCACCTTCTTCCAGTAATACTAGTTACTCCTTATCTACTATTTTTATATGGTACAAACATTTGTTTTTTTCTCTTCACATTTTTCCAGTTTTACTACTTACTCTATATTCCAGTATTACTAGTTACTCTTTATCTACTGTTTATGTACAGTAGAAACATCTGTATTTTTATCTTCACATTCTTCCAGTATTTCTAGTTACTTTTTATCTACTGTGTATGTACGGTACAAACATGTGTATTGTTATCTTCACTTCCTTCCAGTATTATTAGTTACTCTTTATCTACTGTGTATGTCCAGTACAAAGATCTGTATTTTTCTCTTTACATTTTTCCAGTATTACTAATTACTCTTTATGTACTGTGTATGAACGGTACAAACATCTGTATTGTTGTCTTCACTTTCTTTTAGTATTATTAGTTAATTCTTATCTACTGTGTATGTCCAGTACAAACATCTGTATTTTCTTCTTCACTTTCTTCCAGTATTTTTAGTTACTCTTTATCTACTGTTTATGTACGGTACAAACGTCTGTATTTTACCCTTCATATTCTTTCAGTATTACTAGTTACTCTTTATCTACTGTTTATGTACAGTTCAAACATCTGTATTTTTCTCTTCACATTCTTCCAGTATTACTAGTTACTTTTTATGTACTCTGTATGTACGGTACAAACATCTGTATTTTTGTCTTCACATTTTTTCAATATTACTAGTTACTCTTTATCTACTGATTATGTACGGTACAAACATTTGCATATTCCTCTTTACATTGTTCCAGTATTACTAATTACTCTTTCTCTACTGTGTATGTACGGTACAAACATCTGTATTGTTATCTTCAATTTCTTCCAGTATTACTAGTTACTCTTTATCTACTGTTTATGTAAGGTACAAACATTTGTATTTTCCCCTTCACATTCTTCCAGTATTAGGAGTTACTCTTTATCTACTGTTTATGTACGGTATAAACATCTGTATTTTCTTCTTCACATTCTTTCATTATTAGTAGTTACTCTTTATCTACTGTGTATATACAGTACAAACATCTGTATTTTTCTCTTCACCTTCTTCCAGTAATACTAGTTACTCCTTATCTACTGTGTATATACAGTACAAACATCTGTATCTTCCTCTTCACATTCTTTCAGTATTACAAGTTAATCTTTATCTACTATTTTTATATGGTACAAACATTTGTTTTTTCTCTTCACATTTTTCCAGTATTACTAGTTACTCTTTATCTACTGTTTATGTACAGTAGAAAGATCTGTATTTTTATCTTCACATTCTTCCAGTATTTCTAGTTACTTTTTATCTACTGTGTATGTACGGTACAAATATCTGTATTGTTGTCTTCACTTTCTTTTAGTATTATTAGTTACTTATTATCTACTGTTTATGTACGGAATATAGATCTGTATTTTTCTTTTCACTTTTTTCTAGTATTACTAGTTACTCTTTATCTTCTGGGTATGTACAGTACAAACATCTGTATTTTTCTTCTTCACATTCTTCGAGTATTACAAGTTACTCTTTATCTACTGTGTATGTGCGGTCCAAACATCTGTATTTTCCTCTTCACATTCTTTCAATATTACTAGTTACTCTTTATCTACTGTTTATGTAAGGTACAAACATTTGTATTTTTCCCTTCACATTCTTTCAGTATTAGGAGTTACTATTTATCTACTGTTTATGTACGGTATAAACATCTGTATTTTCCCCTTCACATTCTTTCAGTATTAGTAGTTACTCTTTATCTACTGTGTATATACAGTACAAACATCTGTATTTTTCTCTTCACTTTTTTCCAGTATTACTAGTTACTCTTTATCTTCTGTGTATGTACAGTACAAACATCTGAATTTTTTTTTCACCTTCTTCCAGTAATACTAGTTACTCTTTATCTACTGTGTATATACAGTACAAACATCTGTATTTTCCTCTTCACATTCTTTCAGTATTACAAGTTAATCTTTATTTACTATTTTTATATGGTACAAACATCTGTATTTTTCTCTTCACATTCTTCCAGTGTTACTACTTACTCTATATTCCAGTATTACTAGTAACTGTTTATCTACTGTGTATGTCCAGTACAAACATCTGTATTTTCTTCTTCACTTTCTTCCAGTATTCCTATCTACTCTTTATCTACTTTTTATGTACGGTACAAACGTCTGTATTTTCCTTTTCATATTCTTTCAGTATTACTAGTTACTCTTTATCTACTGTTTATACACAGTTCAAACATCTGTATTTTTCTCTTCACATTCTTCCAGTATTACTAGTTACTTTTTATGTACTGTGTATGTACGGTACAAACATCTGTATTTTTGTCTTCACATTCTTTCAATATTACTAGTTACTTCTTATCTACTGTTTATGTAAGGTACAAACATTTGTATTTCCCCTTCACATTCTTCCAGTATTAGGAGTTACTCTTTATCTACTGTTTATGTACGATATAAACATTTGTATTTTCTTCTTCACATTCTTTCAGTATTAGTAGTTACTCTTTATCTATTGTGTATATACAGTACAAACATCTGTATTTTCCTCTTCACATTCTTTCAGTATTACAAGTTAATCTTTATCTACTATTTTTATATGGTACAAACATTTGTTTTTTTCTGTTCACATTTTTCCAGTGTTATTACCTACTTTATATTCCAGTATTACTAGTTACTCTTTATCTACTGTTTATGTACGGTACAAACATCTGTATTTTTATCTTCACATTCTTCCAGTATTTCTAGTTACTTTTTATCTACTGTGTATGTACGGTACAAACATGTGTATTGTTATCTTCACTTCCTTCGAGTATTATTAGTTACTCTTTATCTACTGTGTATGTCCAGTACAAAGATCTGTATTTTCCTCTTCACCTTCTTCCAGTATTACTAGTAACTGTTTATCTACTGTTTATGTCGGTATAAACATCTGTATTTCCCCTTCACATTTTTCCAGTGTTACTACTTACTCTATATTCCAGGATTACTAGTTACTCTTTATCTACTGTGTATATACAGTACAAACATCTGTATTTTTTTCTTCACTTTCTTCCAGTATTACTAGTTACTCTTTATTCCAGTGTTACTAATTACTCTTTATCCTCTGTTTATGTACAGTTTAAACATGTATATTTTTCTCTTCACATTTTTCCAGTATTCTTAGTTACTTTTTATCTACTGTGTGTGTGTGGTACAAACATCTGTATTTTGCTCTTCACATTCTTTCAATATTACTAGTTACTCTTTATCTACTGTTTATGTTCGGTACAAACATTTGTATTTTCCTCTTCACTTTCTTCCAGTATTACTAGTTACTCTTTATCAACTGTGTATGTCCAGTACAAAATATCTATTTTCCTTTTCTCATTTTTTCAGAATTACAAATTACTCTTGATCTACTGTTTATGTACGGAACATAGATCTGTATTTTTCTCTTCACTTTGTTTTAGTATTACTAGTTACTCTTTATCTTCTGTGTATGTACAGTACAAACATCTGTATTTTTCTTTTCACTTTCTTCCAGTATTATTAGTTACTCTTTATCTACTATGTATATACAGTACAAACATCTGTATTTTCTTCTTCACATTCTTCCAGTATTACTAGTTACTCTTTTCTACTGTGTATGTACGGTACAAACATCTGTATTGTGATCTTCACTTTTTTCCAGTATTATTGGTTACTCGTCATCAACTGTGTATGTCCAGTACAAACATCTGTATTTTCCTCTTCACATTCTTCCAGTATTACAAGTTACTCTTTATCTACTGTGTATGTGCGGTCCAAACATGTGTATTTTCCTCTTCACATTCTTTCAATATTACTAGTTACTCTTTATCTACTGTTTATGTAAGGTACAAACATTTGTATTTTCCCCTTCACATTCTTCCAGTATTAGGAGTTACTCTTTATCTACTGTTTATGTACAGTTCAAACATCTGTATTTTTCTCTTCACATTCTTCCAGTATTACTAGTTACTTTTTATGTACTGTGTATGTACGGTACAAACATCTGTATTTTTGTCTTCACATTTTTCCAGTGTTACTAGTTACTCCTTATCTACTCTGTATGTTCCGTACAAACATCTGTATTTTTTTCTTCACATTCTTGCAGTGTTACTAGCTACTCTTTATGTACGGTACAAACATGTATTTTTCTCTTCACATTCTTCCAGTATTACTAGTTACTCTTTATCTACTCTGTATCTACACTACTAATATATTTATGGCCTTTTTCAACAGGACTATCTTTCCTTTGGGTTTGCCAAGTCAATTTTCCTTTGTTGCTACCTTTCGGAAGCGAAACCTTCAGAAAAGTTCCTGGAATCTAATCCGTATTGACGACCTTTTGGGGAAGCCTCAGTTTGGAATCACTTTCTACCCCAGGACAAATAAAATGGACTTTTACTTTCTTGACTTCCAGGGCAGACTTCAAACAGCCACTTTCACTGATGTTGAGGTAAGCTGCCCATATTGACTGAATTTGTGTTAATGGATAAGATTGTCATTGTGTTTGAGTCCCCTAATCAGTGTTAATATGTGACCTAGTCCTAGAGATTAAGTGTATGTAATAGTTTACTAGGTTTGTATGTGTGTATGAACAGTAAAGTGTGCTTTTTTAAATACGTAGCTGACGGTATCCAATGAGGAAGCAGAAATAGTATGAATAAAAATGTGAAATAATTTTTTATATGTTGCAGTTTTTGCGGTAAGGAAAAATATTTCTAAACAATTGAAAATTTACATCTCTGGTGTAATCATCGTTAAGTGAACTGTTAGATATATGTTTATATTCGTTCCTTTATTATGACAACCCTGACATCTTCATTACATTTTAATTACATAAACTGCTTTATGGAAGGTGGTAATTAATTATTTTAACGTGTTAATCACTTGTGTTTTTAAATTTCAAACAAAAATTCTATATGAAAGCAGAAATATGCGTCATTTCAAAGACTTTTTATCTTTGGTAAAAACACTAAAACCCCCTGTATATCGACAGTTTCCAGTTATCACACCAGGTTTGGTTGATGCATGCTAACACTGATTATCTCTTGATGTAAGATGTACAACAGTTTAATATTATAGTGTTATTTGATATACGTTTATTGAAATGTTGCACATTTTAAATAAAGTATTCTTTTGCTGCTCATTCAAACCCTCTCGAAGCTTTATTTTCTAAAAACTGGATTTCTAACAATTAAGTTATTTTAGCTAAACAAATAATTAAGACAACATTGCCAAAGATATGTACTTTGTTACTGTTTTGAATGGACTGAAATACAACTTTTCATGTTAGGAATTAATATTTATATGGAACTATGTCACTTGTTTTACATCCATAGAATACACACCTTTTTAGAACCATATTACTAGTACCGCTGATCTTGCGAATTCATTCATACCTATATAGAATCATATTACTAGTTTTTTATATCCATAGACTTCATACTTATATAGAACCATATTACTTGTGCTTTACATCCAAAGAATTCATACTTATATAGAACCATTTTACTTGTCCTTTACATCCATAGAATTCATACTTATATGGAACTATATTACTGGTACTTTACATACTTAAAATTAATACTTATATGGAACTATATTACTTTTTCTTTACATACTTAGAATTCATACTTATATGGAACTATGTTACTTGTACTTTACATCCATAGAATTCATACTTATATGGAACTATATTACTCGTAGTTTACATCCATAGAATTCATACTTATATGGAACTATATTACTCGCAGTTTACATCCATAAAATTCATACTTATATGGAACTATATTACTTGTACTTTACATCCATATAATTCATACTTATATGGAACTATATTACTTGTACTTCACTTATGCAGTTGTGTGGTTTGTATGAAGAGCAGTTAGGCTAAGACCTGTTTGAACTGTTGAGGAAAATGACAAGTTGAAGAGACAAAAGTTTATGTTACTTTAGATTATATAAAATAAATAATTCAGTAACAAACGGTTTTATATGAAAGGTTTCTCATATTAACTACAAAGGACAAACAACCTGAGGTATGTCTAAATCAGAAATGTGGACATCCAAATACATATTGTAATCATACGATGTATTATACTGGTTAAATACATCTTGTAATCATATGATGTATCGTACTGGTTAAATACTTCTTGTAATCATATGATTTATCGCACTGGTTTAGAAAATTGTCAGTTCTATATACATATAACTTCGTCTGTTTGTTTGTCTGTCAATAAAAGTTACTCGAGGGCTATATGAAATAGTTGTCCGTAATTTAGCAGTGAAGCACGAGAAAGAAGGCAGCGAGTCAATACCACCCACCGCCAACTCTTGGGTTACAATTTTACCAATGAACATGATTTTTATTGTCATATTACAACACACCCATGTCCGAAAGAGCAAGCATGTTCAATAACGGGGATTCGAGTCGAGCGCCCTAATCACCAGACGATACAAGGCCTATGTATCTTGACGTCACTTCCGTGAACTAAACATCCAAATGAACACATAGCTTTAGTTGTGGCTAATCACAAGACGATACAAGGCCTGTGTATCTTGACGTCACTTCCGTGAACTAAACATCCAAATGAACACACAGGTTTAGTTTTTGGCTAATCACCAGACGATACAAAGCTATGTATCTTGACGTCACTTCCGTGAACTAAACATCCAAATGAACACATAGCTTTAGTTGTGGCTAATCACCAGACGATACAAAGCCTATGTATCTTGACGTCACTTCCGTGAACTGTTCACATTGCTTTCGTTGTCGTTATTTCTTATATACCATCACAGGTTATTAAACATTTTATTTTAACTCTCTTGAAAACATCGCATAGAGTAGAAAAAAACGTAAAGTGCTCAAATAAATCATATTTACCATTTAGAAGAGCCATGTTTATTGTCTAAGATTGTCATTTGTAACATAAAGAACACAGGTATAGAGAACAGGTGTATGTATCATGTAGACCATAACTACGAATATGATACAACAGGTGTGTATGTCATGTAGAACATAACTACGTATATGATACAACAGGTGTGTGTATCATGTAGAACATAACTACGTATATGATACAACAAGTGTGTGTATCATGTAGAACATAACCACGTATTATATGGTACAACAGGTGTGTGTATCATGTAGAACATACCTATGTGTATGATACAACAGGTGTGTGCATCATGTAGATAACTACGTATATTATACAACAGGTGTGTGTTTCATGTAGAACATAACTACAATTTCTTTATTCGTTGTTAAAGAGTGTTTCACAGATGGTGGTGAGTTATATTGACTTACCTTCAGTCTACCATTTTAAAATTATTGACGATAGCCCTGGAATATCTTCGTGGACAGCTAAGGATTACACTGTGTGTAAGAATTATCTGTATTTAACTTTGATTTCGACGGCTGTTACAGGTAAATGACAAACAGTGGCACAAGATGGACTTAAGTGTTTATGAAAGTGAAGTTACGTTGTACTTGGACTGTGAGAAAACAACAACTAGGTCTATGAATCAACGTGGACCAATTGACGTCAACGGGAACATTATGCTTGCTCAGTTTGTTGGTCGAAAGAGAAGTGTACCGGTAGGTGGCGCTTATCACAGCTAAATGTAACCTAAAATCTGCCGACAACCTAACGTATTTTGTAATTTTAAGTTTTACTCATCTGAAACATTAATTAAATTGCTGTTCGCCTTGATTTGTTGTAAATGTGCTATGGTTAGAAAATATGTGTGCAGCCACTGTTAACTATATCAAATCTATAATATTTATCCTGTTTTTCTAATCAGCTAGATCTACAATGGATGGTGTTGAGCTGTGACCCTTCCCGATCAGAGAGAGAAACTTGTGGCGAATTACCTGTAAGTTTTAATACTGAGTAAAACATTACCTGTGCGTTTTGACATTGAGTGAAGCATTACCTGTAAGTGTTAACAGTGAGTAAAACATTACCTTACGTTTTGATTGTGAGTGGAGCATTACCTTACGTTTTGATTGTGAGTGGAGCATTACCTTACGTTTTGATTGTGAGTGGAGCATTACCTTACGTTTTGATTGTGAGTGGAGCATTACCTTACGTTTTGATTGTGAGTGGAGCTTTACCTTACGTTTTAATAGTGATCGTAAACCCTGAGTGTGTATAATTCCATTTCAGGTTTCGTTTTTGAACAACAGAACTCGTCAGTTTAGCTAGTCTTATTCCAATTGTTTTTTTGAAATACTCTTTATTCCAGTGCATTAAATATTAAGCTAGTAACATTTTTATTTTTTATAAACTATGAAATTTTGTGAAACATCTCATTAAAAATATTAAAGTACTGTAGATATATTTTGAGTAAAACGTCACAGAAAAGTTTGTTATGATTCTATGTCCTACCTGTTCACCAGTAAAAATGATAATTACCCTCAGATATTTACAAGTGTTGCTAAAGGTTTGTTTTATAGTGAGAAACAAGGGTATCACAAAGAGATCTACATATACGTTATAAACACTCAACCATAAAAATAATGTTTGGTTTTTTTAGCCTAAAAAGAAACCAGAGAACATTAATAAATGTGAAGTGTGTCCACCAGGTCCACCTGGATTAAATGGAACAGAAGTAAGTAACCAGTACTGTTGTGTTATTTGCATCCAAACATTCATTACTTACTTATTAATACTCCATAACTGATAATTTTATAATGATAAGAAATAATTTTAAGCACCACTTCGTTGTTTATAAGCAGTAGTAACGTCATGAAATTAATAGAATATAAACTTTTTGATGATGTCCATTTTTAAGGGTCTTCCGGGTCCTCCAGGCCCTCCAGGTGAGAAAGGTGAACAAGGTCTTCAAGGATTGTTGGGGTTAATGGGTCCTAAAGGAGAACCAGGAATTGCTGGACTTTCTGTAAGATATTATTTTACTTCTACCAATATTCTGGTTTGAATATTGACCAGTTCTGTCTATGGAGAAAAGAGTATTTAAATTACATAACATTGTAGATATATGAGTAAGAAAATAGTGCACAGTGCTAATGAATTTGTTCATTAAATTTTCACTTCTTCCATCTCAGTTTGGATATTTCAGACACAATATTCACCATGATTTTATAACCATGAATTATAACGATATTTCTACACCAGGTTTACCATACTTAATGTACTTTCATATAAAAAATGACTAAGCCTTATTTTAATTTTTTATTTCTAGTTCTCTAAACATTTACAGACTAATTAGTATAATTCTTTAGATTAAGGGGTAAGACACTTATCACTAGTCCCATTAATTATGGTCCAGGAACTTATCACTAGTCCCATTAATTATGTATAGTCCAGAAACTTATCACTAGTCCCATTAGTTATGTATAGTCCAGAAACTTATCACTAGTCCCATTAATTATGTATAGTCCAGAAACTTATCACTAGTCCCATTAATTATGTATAGTCCAGAAACTTATCACTAGTCCCATTAATTATGTATAGTCCAGAAACTTATCACAAGTCTCATTAGTTATGTATAGTCCAGAAACTTATCACTAGTCCCATTAGTTATGTATTATTTTAGATAATATCCAAAACTACTAAAGCTAACTGTTGCTATGTCTAATTTTTAACTTAAGGCAGCTACCAGCAGTACTCATTATCCACACAAAGTTATTCTATGTCATTCTTACAACACACCCACAGTTTAAAGTTATTCTATGTCACTCTTACAACACACCCACAGTTTAAAGTTATTCTATATCACTCTTACAACACACCCACAGTTTAAAGTGTAAGAAATATTGTTTATTGGTGCATGAATTTCAACTAGGCTTACCAAGTCTAAAATTCAGACTTAACTACAGAGAAAACCACACTCTTTTATGAAAAAGACGAAACAAATGACTCTTTACCAATGTTTGTTTGTTTTGAAGGCATAGTACTGTGCCACCGAGGGGTGTTATTCTGTACTTTATATTCTGTGTCATTGTTTATATGGGATCAACTAAACAACATATTTTTGCTCAAGGAAAAATCTTGCCTCACAAGTATTTTCTTTGTAAAGGTTACTACTTATATAGATGAAGGTAATGGTATAGTTTTGATGTATCTGGATTTTCAGAAAACATTTGACAAAATCCCACATAAAAGACTTGTAAAGAAACTTATCTCTGTTGGTGTGAGAGATGAGTTAACTATTTGGTTAGAAGAGTGGTTTGATGGAAGAAAACAGAGGGTTATTATAAATGGAGTTCAGTCAAACTGGATTAATGTTACAAGTGGGGTACCTCATGGTTATGTATTAGGACCTTTGAACTTTTTTATTTACATCAGTGACATATTGAATGAATGGTCAATAAATTATTTAAATATACTGATGGTATTAAGATGTTGGTGACTGTGAACAGGATGTTACTGATTTATAAAATGATTTAGATCATTTAGTTAATTGGATAAATAAATGGTTTTAATTATAACAAATGTTACATAATGTATGTAGGTTATCATAATTTGAATTATAAGAATAATTTAGATGTGAATAACCTTAACAGTGTTATGAAGGAAGGAGATCTTGGTGTAATGGTTGGTCAGTCTCTAAAGTCATCCAATCAATGTTGTTGTTGGTAGCAGTAGGACAAATAGGTTGTATTTACAGAAATATTAAATACAAATCTAAAGATGTTATAGTTTTATTGTATAGGTTACTGGTTAGGCCATATGTGGGATATTGTGTTGAGTTATGGGTTCCTTACCTTAGAAAACACATCCAATTGTTGGAAAGGACTCAAATAAAGGTCACTATAATACTGTTAGGATGGAGGGATTATCATGCGAGAAGAGGTTGATATCTCTGAAATTGTCTTCTCTAGACAAAAAGAAAATTTAGGGTGATGTGGTTGAGGCGTTTAAGAATATAAATGGAATTGATGATGTTGGTTCCTCATCTTTTCTCACATTTAATAGTCGGGATAGTAGGACTCATATTCAGACAGTGTCATTTTGTAACAGGGTGGTTGACTTTTGGGTGTTGTACAGAAAATAAGTGCAAATGAGTTTAAGAAACAAATTGATAGATATATCAATACTAATAAGGATAACTTAAGTTAATTTATTCAGAGTACAGAACATGTGAGATGGACCAATAGGTCCCATATTTTCCAAAACATTGTGTATAAAAACTCTTGTTTCAGGGTTTGCAGGGACTGCCAGGACCAATTGGGCCTCCAGGACCAAAAGGAACAATGGTAATTGTGAGAATTTTGTATAGGATTGTGAATATTACATAGAAGGATTTTATTGGTATTGAATATCATAGGTAACAATAAGAACACAATGTTTTCATATAGAGATTGCCAACTATAAAAATATAGTAACACATTATTATAGGTTTTTAAATGTGCGTGCAGGTGAAAGTGTAGAGTGTGTTGAGTATTTGAAAACTTGAACAGTGTGATAATAAACTATATTAAAATACAATTTTATGAATATTGGAATAACATTGATTGTAAAAAATATATGTAACAAGGTAACATAAACGTACTAATATAAATGTTGTTAATGGACGTATTTTCAACCTGCAAATAAGGTACTAGAACTGAAACAAATACTGTAAACTATGATATACCTTATTTTGTGGTGTATAAAATGCACCCCATTTTCAAGGCAATTTTCAGAAAAAAAAATATTTTTCATAGTTATCATTTGTTTATTTGTTTACTATCAGCATAATATTTTATTATTCTATAGAATACTTCAGAAGTAGTGTCCAGAATAAAAGAAAACAAGCCCATGAAAGAGTAAAGGTTGACCATGCTAGTTTTTAGTCCAAGCAGTATGTTATGACTAGGGAGAAATACAATTTTTAACCTTTGGTGTTTTGGATACAGGGGGTTTTGAGAACCCTTTTTGAAAAAAGAGCGTGTTATATAAATACAGTTCTTATGTGGGCTTTCTTACTCATTTAAAGGTTAAAAAATGATTTGAAAACTTAGTTTTGTAATAGCTAAGTGATTTTATTTTTCATAAAGGGCCCCAGAGGACACAAAGGAGACATTGGATTGCCTGGGTTGCCTGGGTTACAGGTAAGAACAGTACATTAGATACATGCTAAATTGAATTGATAGAGTTGTGAACATGTGCCTGTATTTGTCAATCTTTAACACACCAGTTTTATAATCTTGTGGATTACTGGTAATAAACACATGGATGTGTTTGTTAAGTTATCACAAATGTTTTTCTACATAGTATGGTAATGGTAAACACATGGAGGTGGTTCTTGAATCTTACTACAGTTAATTAGTTATTTAGCAAACCACTAGCACTAACAGTCTTAAGACATTTGTTTTGTTATGTTACAGGCTACTGATAATAAAATGAAACTGACTCTGTCCTTTTAATGGTTTTCAGGGAATAAAAGGTCAGAAGGGGTCAGAAGGGCTCTCAGGAGAACCTGGAACACCTGTAAGTATGAATTTGTTTTACATTTCAATAGCTTGAATTTATAATATAACAACAGATTCAATATGGATTTTTGCAAAACATTTTTATCCATTGAGATGTGAAATGGTATCAAAGGAAGATAAAACAGCTGTTAGGATCTAAGAGACAGAAATAATAGATGCCACTCTAAAGCGTCTCTTTAACCTATCATGAAACTGATAACCTTACCATAGTGTCTCTTTAACCTATCATGAAACTGATAACCTTACCATAGTGTCTCTTTAACCTGTCATAAAACTGATACCCTTATCAAAGTGTCTCTTTAACCTGTCATGAAACTGATAACCTTATCAAAGTGTCTCTATAACCTATCATGAAACTAATAACCTTACCAAAGTGTCTCTATAACCTATCATGAAACTGATAACCTTACCAAAGTGTCTCTATAACCTATCCTGAAACTATTAACCTTACCAAAGTGTCTCTATAACCTATCATGAAACTGATAACTTTACCAAAGTGTCTCTATAACCTATTGTGAAACTGATAACCTTACCAAATTGTCTCTATAACCTATCATGAAACTGATAACCTTACCAAATTGTCTCTATAACCTATCATGAAATTGATAACCTTACCAAAGTGTCTCTATAACCTATCATGAAATTGATAACCTTACCATAGTGTCTCTTTAACCTATCATGAAACTGATAACCTTACCATAGTGTCTCTTTAACCTGTCATGAAACTGATAACCTTACCATAGTGTCTCTTTAACCTGTCATGAAACTGATAACCTTATCAAAGTGTCTCTATAACCTATCATGAAACTAATAACCTTACCAAAGTGTCTCTATAACCTATCATGAAACTGATAACCTTACCAAAGTGTCTCTATAACCTATCCTGAAACTATTAACCTTACCAAAGTGTCTCTATAACCTATCATGAAACTAATAACCTTACCAAAGTGTCTCTATAACCTATTGTGAAACTGATAACCTTACCAAATTGTCTCTATAACCTATCATGAAACTGATAACCTTACCAAATTGTCTCTATAACCTATCATGAAACTGATAACCTTACCAAAGTGTCTCTATAACCTATCATGAAATTGATAACCTTACCATAGTGTCTCTTTAACCTATCATGAAACTGATAACCTTATCAAAGTGTCTCTATAACCTATCATGAAACTAATAACCTTACCAAAGTGTCTCTATAACCTATCATGAAACTGATAACCTTACCATAGTATCTCTTTAACCTATCATGAAACTGATAACCTTATCAAAGTGTCTCTATAACCTATCATGAAACTGATAACCTTACCATAGTGTCTCTTTAACCTATCATGAAACTGATAACCTTACCATAGTGTCTCTTTAACCTATCATGAAACTGATAACCTTATCAAAGTGTCTCTATAACCTATCATGAAACTAATAACCTTACCAAAGTGTCTCTATAACCTATCATGAAACTGATAACCTTACCAAAGTGTCTCTATAACCTATTGTGAAACTGATAACCTTACCAAATTGTCTCTATAACCTATCATGAAACTAATAACCTTACCAAAGTGTCTCTTTAACCTATCATGAAACTGATAACCTTACCAAAGTGTCTCTATAACCTATCCTGAAACTATTAACCTTACCAAAGTGTCTCTATAACCTATCATGAAACTAATAACCTTACCAAAGTGTCTCTATAACCTATCATGAAACTGATAACCTTACCATAGTATCTCTTTAACCTATCATGAAACTGATAACCTTATCAAAGTGTCTCTATAACCTATCATGAAACTGATAACCTTACCATAGTGTCTCTTTAACCTATCATGAAACTGATAACCTTACCATAGTGTCTCTTTAACCTATCATGAAACTGATAACCTTATCAAAGTGTCTCTATAACCTATCATGAAACTAATAACCTTACCAAAGTGTCTCTATAACCTATCATGAAACTGATAACCTTACCAAAGTGTCTCTATAACCTATTGTGAAACTGATAACCTTACCAAATTGTCTCTATAACCTATCATGAAACTGATAACCTTACCAAAGTGTCTCTATAACCTATCATGAAATTGATAACTTTACCAAAGTGTCTCTATAACCTATTGTGAAACTGATAACCTTGCCAAAGTGTCTCTATAACCTATCATGAAACTGATAACCTTACCAAATTGTCTCTTTAACCTATCATGAAACTGATAACTTTATCAAAGTGTCTCTATAACCTATCGTGAAACTGATAACCTTGCCAAAGTGTCTCTATAACCTATTGTAAAACTGATAACCTTACCAGCTACTCATCTTGCTATCAGATTTATTTCACTCTTATCTGTGAATGTTTTACATGTATGTACATTTCTTTGTGTATGAGAGGTTCTTTTGTTTTCTTTCTCACCACTAAACTTTCCTGCAGGTTTGGCTATAAATGTTACACGTGCACATGTTTTATGTCTTTCATTTTGGTTTCATTTTCTATCACATTTCTAATTTTCTTCTTTGCTGATGTCTCTAACTTTATTTTTTGTTGTTGTGAAGGAAAATATTTATTAAAAATAAGAGTGTTTTCTGAACTTATTATTTTGTACAATAACTTATAAATAACCTATTATGTTGTCTAGGGTACCACGGGACCAACAGGACCAAAAGGAGAACCAGGACTTCCAGGTGATGCTGTGGTGGTAAGTTCCTTCAAACACGAATTATGTGGTGGTAAGTTCCTTCAAACACGAGTTCTGTGATGATAAGTTCCTTCTAACACGAATTATGTGGTGGTAAGGTCCTTCTAACATGAATTATGTGGTGGTAAGGTCCTTCTCACATGAATTATGTGGTGGTAAGGTCCTTCTAACATGAATTATGTGGTGGTAAGTTCCTTCAAACACAAATTCTGTGGTGGTAAGTTCCTTCAAACACGAGTTCTGTGGTGATAAGTTCCTTCTAACACGAATTCTATGGTGATAAATTCCTTCTAACACGAATTCTGTGATGATAAGTTCCTTTTAACACGAATTCTATGGTGATAAATTTCTTCTAAAACGAGTTCTGTGGTGGTAAGTTCCTTCTAACACGAATTCTGTAGTGGTAAGTTCCTTCAAACACGAATTCTGTAGGGATAAGTTTTTTCTAACACAAATTCTATGGTGATAAGTTCCTTCTAACACGAATTCTGTGGTGATGAGTTCCTTCTAACACGAATTCTATGGTGATAAGTTCCTTCTAACACGAATTCTATGGTGATAAGTTTTTTCTAAAAGGAATTCTGTAGTGGTAAGTTCCTTCTAACACGAATTCTGTGGTGATAAATTTCTTCTAACATGAATTCTATGGTGATAAATGTCTTCTAACACGAATTCTATGGTGATAAATTTCTTCTAACACTAATTCTAATGTGATAAGTTTTTTCTAAAAGGAATTCTGTAGTGGTAAGTTCCTTCTTACACGAATTCTGTTGTGGTAAGTTCCTTCTAACACGAATTCTGTGGTGATAAATTTCTTCTAACACGAATTATATGGTGATAAATTTCTTCTAACACGAATTCTATGGTGATAAGTTCCTTCTAACACGAATTCTGTGGTGATGAGTTCCTTCTAAAACGAATTCTATGGTGGTAAGTTCCTTCTAACACAAATTCTATGGTGATAAATTTCTTCTAACACGAATTCTGTGGTGGTATGTTTTTTTCTAACACGAATTCTAACATCAAACTAACCACTATTAAACTTACAAACGACTTATGGCATAACGCCAAACATCAAACTAACCAGTATTAAAATTAAAGATGACTTAATATGTGTCACCAAACATCAAACTAACCATTATTAAACTAAACTTATATTTTGTTCTCAATTAGTTTTTAAGGTATATGGTAAATAACTAAAGCATTGAATAACAGAGGTTTGTCCTTCTAATGATATTTTCAGTATTAGTATCTTCAACGTCCTTCAGATATATACCGATGAATTCCTGATAAATAAAGTTAGCTTATCTATCCAACTTTTATCTTCAGGTAGAAGGACGTACTGGACCAAAAGGTGAACGTGGACCTCCAGGACCTGAGGTAACATTATTATTCCAGCCTTACAACTAACTCATTCTCATCTTTCTATTTTATCTATAGATTAATTAAACTATAATTCTATTATAACTCATTTTATTAAACTGATTTTCATATGGCAATGTAATATAAATAACTTGTAGACAAACAGTGACTTATCAAGCTACTAGTTTCACTAAAAACATCATTTTGACAGGGTGAACAAGGTCTTCAGGGTTTACCTGGACCCGTTGGATCTGCAGGGAAAAAGGTAAATATGGTGTTATGGTGTTTATTAGCACCATAGTTGATTTTAAGAATACAGGAATAATGAGATAACGTGCTTTAGGTAAATTAAAATAGTTTACTCAGTAATTACGAAAGTAAACCAACATTTCAGATAATTAATGTGGTGAAATAATTTATGTTGTAATATCGAAAACTCTAGTCCAGAATACTGTCACTAGTTCATAATACAAACAGGAGTAGAAATTAGTTCATGTGGAAATTAGTTCGTGTAGAAATTACTTCGTGTGGAAATTAGTTCATGTTTTTTCAATAAAAAATATTATAATTTCCTTTTATTATGTGAGTTGTCTCCTCTCACTTTTCTTGCATGTTCAGCAAACATTGTAGGTGTGTTGTTGTTTGGCTTAAAACAACTAGGTTATCTATACCAAACAACTAGGCTATCTATACCAAACAACTAGGCTATCTATACCAAACAACTAGTCTATCTATACCAAACAACTAGGTTATCTATACCAAACAACTAGGTTATCTATACCAAACAACTAGGTTATCTATACCAAACAACTAGGTTATCTATACCAAACAACTAGGCTATCTATACCAAACAACTAGGCTATCTATACCAAACAACTAGGCTATCTATACCAAACAACTAGGCTATCTATACCAAACAACTAGGCTATCTATACCAAACAACTAGGCTATCTATACCAAACAACTAGTCTGTCTGTACCAAACAAGTGATAAACAAAATAAAGTAACAGTAAAATTATTATAAAGTGTAAAAGGAAATTAGGTTAAAACTAAAACAGTGGCCAAACATTGGATAAAATCTTAAATAGAAATAAAAACATTTATAAGGTGGACAGAGGCACCTCAGCCAATGACACTGTCCAATTTCAGGGGTAAACCCATGGTGAAAACGTCTAACGTGGTGCCACCACTAATGGTCATAATGATGGCACAATAGTAAAATGTGGGCTATTGTAACTCGAGTATCACACAGACCACACATTGGTGCATCAGTCCCAGATAAAAGAAAATGATAAGTTAAAAAACTGTTACCAATGTGTAGCCTAGTTAGGACAACTTCCTTCTTCCAGTCCTTTGGAAACAAGACAGCATATGTCCAATAGAAGGTTTTATCTGGAAAAGCTTGTTATCACGTTGCTCATTCCAAGTCGACTGCCAACTGTCATGGAGCCAAGCCTCAAACACAGGGCTGTAGTCCATGTATGGAATAGGCATGGCAGTAATAACACCAGAGCAGATAGGCTTAGCTGCAGTATCAGTGAGTTTATTCCTGTGAATATCAATATGGCTCGATATCCAGAAGAAACTAGATAGTATTAGATGATAAAGAGAAATGGGCCAGTAAGTTTTGAATATCGATGAGAACAGTGTTAGAATTAATGTGAAGCGACTTCAGGATCAGTAGAGGGCTAAGCAAGTTAGAATAAATAATATAGCTCATGTACTACATAGCTTCTATGTGGTCCAGGGCAAGAAAAATGGCATATAATTCAGCAGTGAACACAGAAACTGTTGAGGGGATCCTGTGTGCAACCTCTGAACCACAAAAAGCCACCCAGTCACATGATTTTGAACCATCCAAATGAGAAGGGAAGGATGGTTCAAAAGATGTTTAGCTAATAGAAGTTGGCACTTCCATTTGGAAATATCCACCTTCTTCAGATGACTCAAAGAAAGGTCCCACTTGGGGCTGGTAGTAAGTCATGGTAAGATGGGCTGACCAGTAGAAACAGCATGCAAAAATAGACCCAAGTCAGCCTGCTGCACCTGGATAAGAAGGTCAAAAGGAACAATAGTAGACTGTCTATTCTGAAAATACAGAATAATGTATGATTGGCTAGAAGCCGAACCTACATAGAACATGTTATTGTTTAGTACAAGGTGAGTCTGTACAGAGTATGTTACAACTTACTAACAGAGTTTATACAGAATAATGTATGATTGGCTAGAAGTCGAACCTACATAGAACATGTTATTGTTTAGTACAAGGTGAGTCTGTACAGAGTATGTTACAACTTACTAACAGAGTTTATACAGAATAATGTATGATTGGCTAGAAGTCGAACCTACATAGAACATGTTATTGTTTAGTACAAGGTGAGTCTGTACAGAGTATGTTACAACTTACTAACAGAGTTTATACAGAATAATGTATGATTGGCTAGAAGTCGAACCTACATAGAACATGCTCTATTTTAGTACAAGGTGAGTCTGTAATGAAGGTAATAACTAAGATCGTATCTGTGTAGAACATGGTATAGTAGATATTCATAGAGTATTTACTTAAAACAGAATAGATTTTAGAAGTTTTCATTCACTTTTGATTTACTTATATAAAAAATGAAACAGATATCTTAACTTTTATTGAAGGAATGTGTGAGAGAAAGTTTTTAAATATTTTTATTCTTTTAGGGTGAGCCAGGAGAACCAGGAGAACAAGGACGACTTGGTGAGCGAGGCCCTCCAGTAAGTATTTCTTTCATCACAGCACATTGAAATTATAATATAGCTGTTCAAATTAATAATACATATACATGTAAGGAAGTGTATGGGTAAAATATTGGGTTTACAGCACACTGAAATTATTATATAGCTGTTCAAATTAATAATATATATATATGTAAGGAAGTGTATGGGTAAAATATTGGGTTTACAGCACACTGAAATTATTATATAGCTGTTCAAATTAATAATATATATACATGTAAGGAAGTGTATGGATAAAATATTGGGTTTACAGCACACTGAAATTATTATATCGCTATTCACGGTATTTTAACATGTCAAGAGACATGTTACAAATAATAACAAATGTCCCATCTTTCGCTGGGTGTACTAATAAAACACTTAAATAGGAAAACTGTTACTTTGCCACAATGTATAACTAGTAGTCATAATAATAGTTGTGAACCTATTGAAATAATAAAATATAATAAAAATAATGTTAAGGTATTGTATTTGAATTGAAGAAACAAGTAGTTATTAGATGACAGGGTATTATTTAAGTGATACTGGTATATGAATTTCATGGTATCATTTGATGGTATCATTCCTCTAAAGTAAGGTATTTGTGTATCTTAATTCTTACAACAGATTTCACTTCTAATGAATTTGATGTAGTTATATGAAACATGTGGAACTGTGAATGGTAAAAAGGTTTTTATATTCACTCAGTAACTTACTGAGTGAATATTTTTCAAATGCATACAGGTGTTGTTTCAACTTTAACATATATATACATGCTTACTGTCTACCTAATATATGTCTGTCTATATATATATATATATATATATATATAGGTAGATAAATTTGTGATGTCCTCAGTTGCACAGCATTACATACCTGGTTTCAATACCTATCGTGCATACAGCACAGATAACCCATTGTGTAGATTTGTGTATAACAGCAAACAATGAAATTTGTCGTTTCTATAAACTGAAATGAAAGGATATGTCATATTCAACACATTACAACTTCATACATTTTTGTGTGAGGTCTCACAGCTGATTAAAGATACATTTTTGCTGTCTGATACTAATGTTGGAATCTGTCCTGTTATGATTTAGTTGTTTTGAATAGAATTTAATGGAAGTTATCTGTAGGTATTCATTAACTCATTTGTTAGACATTGTCTTTGGGTCATTTCTGGTAATTAGTGTCATATAAATAAGACCAAATGTAAGATATCCCTAAAAAACAATAAAGCTGTGAGCATAGTAACTTAACAATCCACACAACTGGATTTATTAATACTGTAGTTTCAATGTTGTCCTTAAAACTGACCAGAGAACCTTTGGACTCCTGGTATTATTTTAAACATTTTCAGTGACTTGGGGGGCAGGATTGGTAGAAGTAGAAGTTAAGGAGCAACACAATTTTCACCCTAAATAAACCATTTCTTTAATAAATAACATAACTCTTAAAAACATATGCTCTAGTTAAATGATTTATTTTCCAGGGTGAGCGAGGAGTTCAAGGATTTCCTGGACCAGTTGGACCACAAGGACCCCCTGTAAGTTCTAACACTCACTAGTATACTTTTGTGTAGTTCTTTGATAAATAACATTACTTATTATTTTGCAATTATTTAATTTGTTGTTTTTTTCATTAAAGGGTCCCCCAGGAAAGGATGGAATTCCTGGAATCGACTTGGAAACAACAATTGTGCCCGTATGTAAATCATCTTGAAATATGTGGGTTCAAACTACAGGATAACAACTGGCAGTGTACTAGGAAATAATTCATCCATATTAATTTAAATTTAATTTTTTTATTGCAAAGTAGCTGAACCCTTCAATTATACAGCTAGTGTTGTAAAATCTGCTTGGAATAGTACAGAATTCAGTATTAAGTGTTATTTATTACTGTTTATTCTTCATTACTTTAGTTTTTTATGATGATTCTTAATAGATTTCCTGTGACATATTTAAATAGCATAATATTCTCTAATTATTGGTAACATTTCCTAAACAGGGACCTAAAGGGTCTGCAGGAAAACCTGGAGAACCTGGACTTCCTGGAGTGAAGGTAAAATACTTTATTGACTTATAAAAGTGTTGTTTCTTCTGGAGTAAAGACCAGTGATGTTGGCTATGTATAATAAACCTACATTAAGTCAGACAAGCGTTACAGTTGTTATAAAGTAAAGACCAGTGATGTTGGTTATGTATAATAAACCTACATTAAGTTAGACAAGCGTTACAGTTGTTATAAAGTAAAGACCAGTGATGTTGGCTATGTATAATAAACCTACATTAAGTTAGACAAGCGTTACAGTTGTTATAAAGTAAAGACCAGTGATGTTGGCTATGTGTGATAAACCTACATTAAGTCAGACAAGCGTTACAGTTGTTATAAAGTAAAGACCAGTGATGTTGGCTATGTATAATAAACCTACATTAAGTCAGACAAGCGTTACAGTTGTTATAAAGTAAAGACCAGTGATGTTGGCTATGTATAATAAACCTACATTAAGTCAGACAAGCGTTACAGTTGTTATAAAGTAAAGACCAGTGATGTTGGCTATGTATAATAAACCTACATTAAGTCAGACAAGCTTTACAGTTGTTATAAAGTAAAGACCAGTGATGTTGGCTATGTATAATAAACCTACATTAAGTCAGACAAGCGTTACAGTTGTTATAAAGTAAAGACCAGTGATGTTGGCTATGTATAATAAACCTACATTAAGTCAGACAAGCGTTACAGTTGTTATAAAGTAAAGACCAGTGATGTTGGCTATGTATAATAAACCTATATTAAGTCAGACAAGCGTTACAGTTGTTATAAAGTAAAGACCAGTGATGTTGGCTATGTATAATAAACCTACATTAAGTTAGACAAGTGTTACAGTTGTTTCTTGTGAAGTGGAAGACAACAGATGTTGGCTATGTGTGATAAACCTACATTCAGTTAGACAAGTATTACATTACAGTTGTTTCTTGTGGAGTGTAGACCAGTGATGTTGGCTATGTGTGATAAACCTACATTAAGTTAGACAAGTGTTACAGTTGTTATAAAGTAAAGACCAGTGATGTTGGCTATGTGTGATAAACCTACATTAAGTTAGACAAGTGTTACAGTTGTTTCTTGTGGAGTGTAGACAAGTGATGTTGTGTGATGAAACGAGCCTTATGTATGGACAGACAATAATGCATGTCATTATGTCACTGACCTCTTGACTACACTGAAATTGCACTAGGACAAATGATTTTATAATATATTTTAAAGTCGTAGGCATCAGTTAGTCTACTGAATAAAAAACAAGTATTTAGTAAATTATATCAGTGAAATCACTGATACAGTTATAAATACAGTTATAAATGTGGTTATAAATATAGTTATAAATGTAGTTAATTCAAATTGAGTTGGTACATAATGTGGTATAACATGCCAATAGTAACTTCTAACTACTGCAGAAAGTATTTTAGTTTGAATAGCTTTAACATAAGATCTTTCCTCACTTACCAGGGACAGAAAGGAGTACCAGGAGATTTAGGTAGACCTGGTCTACCAGGAAGGAAGGTAATGATTCAGTTCTGTTGTAGCTTTGTTAATCTTATATTTGAGTTATGTTCACAAGTGAATAAAGTTTCTTATAGGTTTAGTGGAAATGTTATAAAAAATGGAGAAGTGTTTTTTAAATCAATTAAGAAATACCAAGATAGCTGTGATGATTATGTTGTATCAAACATGTCTTTGCCAGTAAAATAAGCCAGGCTTGGCCTGGTGATCAGTGTACATGCTGATTAGTTACTGAATATACACACCCTTTCAGCATGGGGGGGGGTAATACTGTTAAGTTTGTTTCCACTGTTCACTACTAAACAAAGTAGCTTGAGAAGTGGTTCTGACTGCTGTTCACAACTAAAACAAGTAGCTTGAGAAGTGGTTCTGACTACTGTTCACTACTAAACAAAGTAGCTTGAGAAGTGGTTCTGACTGCTGTTCACAACTAAAACAAGTAGCTTGAGAAGTGGTTCTGACTGCTGTTCACAACTAAAACAAGTAGCTTGAGAAGTGGTTCTGACTGCTGTTCACTACTAAAACAAGTAGCTTGAGAAGTGGTTCTGACTGCTGTTCACAACTAAAACAAGTAGCTTGAGAAGTGGTTCTGACTACTGTTCACTACTAAACAAAGTAGCTTGAGAAGTGGTTCTGACTGCTGTTCACAACTAAAACAAGTAGCTTGAGAATTGGTTCTGACTACTGTTCACAACTAAAACAAGTAGCTTGAGAAGTGGTTCTGACTGCTGTTCACTACTAAAACAAGTAGCTTGAGAAGTGGTTCTGACTGCTGTTCACAACTAAAACAAGTAGCTTGAGAAGTGGTTCTGACTACTGTTCACAACTAAAACAAGTAGCTTGAGAAGTGGTTCTGACTGCTGTTCACAACTAAAACAAGTAGCTTGAGAAGTGGTTCTGACTACTGTTCACTACTAAACAAAGTAGCTTGAGAAGTGGTTCTGACTGCTGTTCACAACTAAAACAAGTAGCTTGAGAAGTGGTTCTGACTGCTGTTCACAACTAAAACAAGTAGCTTGAGAAGTGGTTCTGACTACTGTTCACTACTAAACAAAGTAGCTTGAGAAGTGGTTCTGACTGCTGTTCACAACTAAAACAAGTAGCTTGAGAAGTGGTTCTGACTGCTGTTCACAACTAAAACAAGTAGCTTGAGAAGTGGTTCTGACTACTGTTCACAACTAAAACAAGTAGCTTGAGAAGTGGTTCTGACTGCTGTTCACAACTAAAACAAGTAGCTTGAGAAGTGGTTCTGACTACTGTTCACAACTAAAACAAGTAGCTTGAGAAGTGGTTCTGACTGCTGTTCACAACTAAAACAAGTAGCTTGAGAAGTGGTTCTGACTACTGTTCACTACTAAACAAAGTAGCTTGAGAAGTGGTTCTGACTACTGTTCACAACTAAAACAAGTAGCTCGAGAAGTGGTTCTGACTAGTCTATATAAAGATGCTCTGGCTGTAGGAATTTTATTCATTCATATCAAGTGTTTTTTTTTTTTCAAATATCGTGACACAACTAGTGTTGATAGCTATGGACTTGCATTACCCAACAAACAAATTAATGACAGACAGCTTGACAAATTTACATTTATTTCTTGAACTAAAGAAAAACCTTATCAAACCATGATTGTGACCACTAAAATATACACTACGTATTGTAACCTAACAAAGAAACAGTTATTCTTTGGAGTAAGTTATGAAATTTAAGGAATATATGTAATTAATCTATCCTATACTAAGAGTAAATAAAACATCAGAATATGTTACACACTAGACTGAGTATTTATTGGAGTTTAACTCTCACAAGTAAAACATAATATGCTCACAGTTACAAAATGTTTGAACTTTTAAATGAACAGAACAAAACTTCCTTGAAGTTTTAAGTACAACATTCAATAGTTGTCAACGTTTGTGTTTTAAACCATATGCTGTCTATTTTATACATTTATTGTACCTCACATGTTTCATTGTTTTATTTTATTATTATTTGTCATGAGATGACCCGATTACAGTTGAAGATTATCAACAACACATCTGATCAACTTAATTATAGGGAGTGACACAATAATTACACATCTGATCAACTTAATTACAGGGAGTGACACAATAATTTACAAACATTGAGTGTTTTTTGTTGCAGTAGTTATAGTCCAATGAGTCAGTAATGTTATCCTATTAACCCTTAAAGGGTGTGATCTGGCACAAGGAAACTAAATATTAAACTAAATCAGATGACCCAGGAAGTAAGTATAAACATGATAATAACTTGGGTTGAAATGTGCAACATGTCGCAGAAAGAACATTTTAACCAGCATATCTAACATGTGAAGACCAAATACTGTTTTATTTTTATTACAAGGGAGAGAAAGGTGAAAGAGGAGAGAGAGGATTTACAGGAAAAGATGGGCAGGAGGTAAGAAACTACTTAACCTCAGTTTCAGGTGAAGTAAACTATGTTCTATATAACAGTTTGTTTTCCTTATAATATTTTCTAAAGTTTAGATAGATGTGAAAGTTTCAAGGATCCATAAAATGACAACAAAAACCTTAGATTGATAAAATGTAACAATTTAAGTGAAAATTTCATTTATTTCTACTATTATGAAGCAATAATTTTAACTTTTAAAATCTATGGGTTGATTCCTCACAGTAGAGAAAGCCCAGTCAGCCCACTGTTTGACTTTCAGTTTAAATAAATAATTATTTATATTTAACAGGGTGATAAAGGTCAAAAAGGAGAAGAAGGCAGAAGAGGAGATAAAGGAGACATGGTAAGGATCTGAAACGTCTAAATTAGGACTAGTACCTGTTGGAGTAACCACTCCAACAACTGGCCTAACTAACCACAACTAATAGTGTATTGACCTTCAGTTTATAAAGTTACGAGTATCTCTTCAAAGGATGTCAAAAATGAAGTATTAAGGTATAATTTTATGTAGAATTTGTCAATAAAACTTTGTTATTAACAAACAAAAGGTAAATATGTATGCAGAAACGGCTCTGTGTGAACCTGACGATGACCAAAGAAGGTCGAAACGTTGTTCGCTCTTCTATGTAAAATATTTTCTCAACCCAAACGAGCTGTTTTTGCATACATATATCTCTACAAGTGGGTTTTCTCGACATCACTGATTATTATTTAAAACAAAAGATAAGTTTAATTATAACTAACCTTCACTATCACTTGTTATTACAGTAAAATACATTTCTAGTTTTTTTTAATTATTCCAGGGCTTCAGGGGACCACAAGGTTTGAGTGGAGAACCAGGATTGATTGGAATGCCAGTAAGTGTGTGAAAACAAATTTGACAGCTTACTGTTTTGTGTGTTTTTTACTGTTTTATATGAGCTGAATTTCTAAAACATTACTATTTTATAAATCTCAGTATTTATTTTAGAACGATATTTAGCAAAAAGAAAAAAAAAGTATTTTTAAGAGTTGTTCTGTAAACACTTAAGCCATGTTTCAATACTTCCATTCTCCTCCATCTTTTATGAGTCCTACACACTGCCCTAAAAGATCAAAGATATATTAGAAGAAAAATCTTTAAATAACCCTCTCTGAAATTATTAACTGAATAAGAATTAGAGGAGATTTGATTGAGGACTAGGAGACACAGCTATAAATTTTTGGCCAGGTAGGAGTCATCTTCGACACATAAATTTTTCGCAGGGTAGGAGTTATCTTCGATAGTTACAGTTCTATTTATCAAACAATGGTTTGCTTTTAGATAAGGTGAATGTAATAAATGTGAGTGAGTTCAAGGGAAACTTATTAGGTATTTAAGTGATGATGGCTGGTTATGATTTTCTTTAGTAGATGGGATGTCCTAGTTGAACCATATGTCCTTGTTTTTAGATTTAATGTTATGTGTTAAAAGAAGAACCAGAAGTTAGAAGACACAATAAAGAAACAGACAAAAACCTGAGTGAAGACGACAGAAACCAAATACTTCGTTAATGATAATTATAACACACTAAAACCTACATTTGTACTATTGTTGATAGATATTGGTAATATTTTTAACATATAATTTTATTTTTATGTTTCATTATCCAGAATAGACTGTAGAACATGTTCTAGGTGTAATATATGAATGTTGAATTTCACTGATGTGTCTGTTAACGATATTGTAACATTTAAACCAATGGTTCTTAACCTTGTTGGAGATACTGAACCCCAGAAGTTTTGTTCTTGTATTCACTGAACCCTTCGTCATTGGAAAAGTAAAATATGATTTTTTTCAAATTCAAAACATAAGTAGATGTTTTATTAGTGCACAAAATGAACCATGCATCAGCTGCATACACTATCACTGTGTTCAAAGAACAAAACCAACAAAACATGAATTTCACATGAAAACAAAAACATAACTCAATGAATATTTACTGCACATCAATGTGACTTTTGCTGTTGCCTTTCAGAGACAAGTTCAGAAATACACGGCTTCACCTTGGCAAGTGCCACTCTCACATCATTTTCACAACAAAGTCTGTTCCTTTTCTTTGTTTTTGTGTCTACCATCCTTGTAAAGGATTGCTCGCAAAGATACGTTGTAACAAACGGTATGAGTATCTCAAGGGTTTTCTTTGCAATAAGAGGGTAAGCTACAATTTGGTGAGACCAAACTGTTGATAACGTTGTTGTTCTGAAAAGTTCCTGTTGAACCTGGCTCTGCTGAAGTTCGATGATTTTTTCAAGGTATTCATCATTGACATCTGTTGTCTCAACACTAAACGTGAATAGCTGTCTCACCCATGCTGGATATGACTCTCTGGTGTGGAAGTATCCGTCAAGAGACTTTGCGAGCTCATCTAAGTGCATGGCAATTGCTTGCTTCAGTTCCCTGAGTGCAGAAATGTCTCCAATTTCAGACACATCTTCGATCTTACTTGCACAATCATCCAGTAAGGGAAAGTTTGCGAAGTTATCATTCTCTGTTTGTCATTTCCATAATGGTAATTTTTTGAAAAGCCTTCAGGTTTTCTTCAGCTTTGATGATGTTGACTCCACTGCCCTGCATCTGTTGATGGAGATGATTTATAACATTGAAGATATTGTCCATGTTCACCAAAATGAGAATAAACTCTGCATGACAATGTTGGTGCTCTCGCAAAAACAGGGCTAATTCCACACACATGGCAAAAACACGATTCAACCTTTCACTGGGATAACCACCGAATGTTAGAATGGTAGAGAAGTACCTCAAATTCAGAGCCCATTTCATTACACAGATCTTTGATGATGCGGTGCTTCAGGGCACTATTTCATACAAAGTTTACACATTCC
>VWRL01001309.1:0-47994 GCA_011833715.1 Carcinoscorpius rotundicauda
TCACCTGTTGAGAACATCCAATACTGAAACTTTGTTTAACCTAGCTTTAGTGAACCAGCCGATTGACTCTAGGGGTCAACCCAATACTACCCGTCTACAGGTATTCAAGGCCAAAGTGGTGTGTTAATGTTGGACCTCTCAACCACCAGGATTCTCTCCTCCCATTCTTTGGTTGTCACGCAAACACGTGGGTGGAAGATTAGATCCCAGATGAGGTAAACTGAAAGAACATAACCTTCCCTTAGAGGTCCTCTCACCACTTACAGGTATCCACACCGAGGGGTTTAATAAAAAGAAAGAGCTTAGCTGAGACATTCCTTTTCCTCCCTAAACTCTCTGTAATTTTAAAGATGGAGCTACAAAAACTGACAAATGTTGTCCACAGATCAGTACTTCTCTATGACTGTGCAACGACAACCTGTGTTTTTTTTAAAATTACAGCTAATTTGGGTTTGGGAAGGAAATATTTCAGTAATGAGGGGTTGATAAACAATCATCTGACACGGCGTCAAGCTGATATTGTTGCTGTGTTGTTTACTTAATTTGTAAATAAGAAAAAACGATGAAATAAAAACCGTCTTCATTCAACTCTGTATTCAAGTTTATTTTCTGTGATTCTTGTGTCCAGTAGTCATCAAATAGTGCTTTCTGTAAGCCAGCTGAAGACCAGGGTAACGTGAATCAAACAATATTTTTTATAAGACAATTGTAGAACAAAGTAACGTGAATCAAACAATGGTTTATATGAGACAATTGTAAAGTAGGATAACTTGAGACAAACAATGTTTATGTAAGTCAATTGTTTTTGTTAATCATCGGCACTTTTCGACATCTGATATCTTGAACCAACTATCCAATAAAGACTAAACAGGCTGATCGTTGTTGACTGTGTATGTATTAAAATGTTCTTTAATTAATCTGTCAAGTTATGGTAATACCGCTGGAGCAAACATCGCTCGGATATTCTGAATATTTAATAGCTAATGTCACAAAGGTACCTGGGATTATCCGAACCCTCCCTAAAATAACGTTACTTTATTCTTTTATCCACACAATGACCAGAAAATTTTTGGTATTTCCCAGAACTTCATCTGTGCGAGTCTGTAGGGGAAGAAAATCCGTTAATTCCATAAAAAAAACGTATATCACGCCGGATATAAAATGGCTAACTAATAAGCGAGTGTTGTTTTTACTATTACTAGAATCTACATGACCAACCTTGATGAATGAATTGTGCTTTCTTCATGGGATTGAACGAAGGTGACTTTACAAATTACGTAATGAAATATTTACACATTAGAAAAATATTTTTATTGTTAGCTTGATTTAAAAATTTATAGTACTTTAATCACCATTAATAACCTGAAATAAGAATAACCTACAATTACTCACCAATCTTCGTTTAGGATTAACCGGCAGTCTCATCTATCCATTCATCTTTTGGTATGGTCATCATGCATTATATAACTACTGTCCGATATTGTTTCGTCTTCATAAGGGTGTTGAGGTGCAACTACAGTTGACGCACTATTTTTCTTCTGTGAACAGATACACAAAAACAACTACAACAGTTTAACACACTTTGTTGATTCTGTCACCACATATACCAAAACAATTACAACAGATAAACAAACTTTATTTATTCTGAAAACCGATATATCAAAACAATTAAAACAGCTGAACATAATTTATTCATTCTCTAATCAGATCTATAAAGCAATTACCACAGTTCAACACACTTTATTCATTCTTTAACAGATATATCAAGCGATTACCACAGTTGAACACACTTTTTTCCAATAAGAGCATTTAAGTTCTGTTTTTGAGGAAAAATGAACACAACCAATTTGAAGCTCTAATTTTCTACAAGAAACTGCATCAGTTATGAGTTGGAATCAATATTTTTGGTCGTTTTGTTAAACATTCAAACAAAGTCAGCCTATTGTTAATGTAACTGGGGATCTTGATAGATACTTGAAACTTCAGGGGAAAAATAACCTTGTCTGTGATCTCCATAGAATCATTAAAGGATTTCGGAGAAAGCAGTCATTGTTTGAAACATATTTGGAAGGAGGAAACCTCTCTTAATTTCAGTGTTTCAATGAGTTTCATGCTGGAATCACAGAAGATGTCAACCTGGAATTTCAGAAAAAGATTATTGGTGATTTAAATAAGCATTTTAGAGAGATTTTCGGATCTCGACAGAATCGAAAGTGACATTGTCCTTTTTCAGAATCCTTTTGATTGTGTCATTGATGACGTGCCAGTGGAACTTCAGTTGGAGATCATCGATTTGCAAGAAAATTACTTGTTGAAAACAAAACACAGAGAGAGGCAACGTATTGAATTTTACAGCTGCATACCTAAAGATAATTTTCCAAAGCTGGAGCAGTTCGCATCCTGTATGACATCAGTGTTCAGAAAAACTTATGTCTGTGAACAAGTATTTTCAACAATGAAAAATGTGAAGTAAATTCCTTAAATTCTTGACTTATCTTATCTGATAGAATACTGAAATTTGACTGTTTCTCGTATAACGAACAAACATTTCAAAACCAGTGTGGAACAATTTTACGGTAACAGGGCGTGAACAGTCCAGGAAGACTTATCTTTAAACCAAATCTGATCCACACGGTTACTTCTACAGTTCTTAGACCATATCTGGCCCGAATGGTTAATACTACCGTTGTTAAACACCACCATATGATTATTACTAAAGTTCTAAGACCACATCTAGCCCATATTATATTTATTATTACTACCGTTCTTAAACCCAACCTGACCCAAATGGTTATTACTACCGTTCTTAAACCCAACCTGACCCAAATGGTTATTACTACCGTTTTTAAACCGCACAATATTATTATTACTACCGTTTTAAACAACACAATGCTCTTATTACTTTTGAACTGTGAAGGTATATTCCACCCATAACTCAAGTTAGAAATAAAACACTGATTGTTCGTGCAATAGTTCCAAATCGTAACATTAATCCAGGTCAGTTATGTATATCACTTTACATGTTACAACAAGTCATTTTTCTAGCTCATTTGCAAAATTACCACAGGTCAGTTCTCTATATTTCTTTTGACGTTACTAAAGGTCAGCTGTCTAGATCACTCGTAATATTACTCCAAGTCAGTTATTTATTTCACTTATAACGTTACTACATGTCAGTTACCTGATTCACAAACTGATATTTGATGAGAAGATTAAAATATTTTATTTATCCACTGTTTGGTCACTTACGACAACTCCGTACAAGATAAAATTTCAATCTTTGGGAAAAATTAATAAATTACTGTGATTTTGGAGTGCACTAGAAAAAGCCAACAGTAACACTCCTTCGAAAAAAAATATTTACATCCACTAAAGTGATACCCTCAGTGGAAGTTTAAAAAAAAATTAAATATTATTTTGCAAATTTTTGAAAAGTCAAAATATTATTGCTTCTTAAAATATAAAGGGATAGGTCAGTTAATGGCAATTTCATTTAAATACAAAATTGTTAGCCTAATATTGATAACCTTTCAAGTTGCTCTGGGGCCTATTTGGCCCCAATTTTCGTAGGAGTGTTAAAAAGTAGAAAAACAATATAAATATAGCTTTCACGACAGTAATTGTTACATTTTCCAAACTGTTGTAACACTTAACGTTATGATTCAGTAACTGTTATGACAGTAAAACTTAAATTTTCACAACTGATACAGCACTAAAACAATATAATTCAACAGCTTTGGTTTAGTTAAAAAACTGAACAATAATTTTGAAGAATGAAAAATTAATAAAACTATCAAATAGCTTTTTTTGGTGAATAGAACTGAACAATACTCTTCATGAATGGACAAAAATGAGACAATGAAATAGCTTTGTTTGGTGATTAGAACTGAACAATACTCTTGACGGATGAAGACAAAAAACACCATGAAACAGCTTCTGTTTTCTGAATAGAACTGAAAAATATTCCTGAAGAATGAAGACAAACAAGTTAATAAAAACTTTTCTTTGGTGAATGTAACTGAACAATATTCTTGAAAAAGGAGACAAACAACACAATGAAACAAGTTTTGTTTGGTGAATAGAACTGAACAATACTCTCAAACAATGAAGACAAAACACATAAACGGTTATATTTTGCAAATTTAACTGCACAATACTATTGAAGAATGGAGAAAAGGAAAACAATGAAACACGTTTTGTTTGTTGAATAAAATTGAACAATACTCTTGAAAAACGTAAACAAATAAAACTATGTGTTATGCATAAAGCGTTATGTATATACGTTGTTATTCATGTAGAAATTTCTAGAATTAGATAGATCGATCATTTGTCTTGGCCTGGTTCTGTACGAGACGAATTCTGGGAAGTTACGCGATTGTTCAAGAATACAGTAGGCCTACTAGTATATAAACAGACGGCGATGCGAGGAGTAAGTCAGTCATTCGTTTTCATTCAATTCAAGAGATATTGTCTTCGTTTGAGAAATTTTCAACGTTTGCTGTGTGTTTATTCATCTTGGATTTGTGACTGGAGCCAGATCTACAAAAACTGTGATTTTATTTCGTCAATCTTTACGATTCATTCGAATTACTGGTTATATTGAAAGTCAACACATATAGGACTGTTTAAAGGAGACCGGGACAAGTTGGAAAACGACATTCATCAAAAACATAGCAAAAAGAACTTCGTCAAATTTATTGGACTGTGAATTGTTTTTGGACTTCTCCATTCAAACTTCGGAATTTCTTCGTGGGACCAAATTCACCCCTAGACTGGAATTTTGGATTTTTCATCTCGACTTTTGGACTTTCATTCTGGATCATTATATTGGACACAGGCCAGTACCATTTTGTATTGAAATTAACTTTGAAGGTTGAAACTGAATATCTCTCATTGTTATTATATAATTTATTTTATATCTTTCACATATATAATAGTTTATTGTAATAAATTATATAAGCTGTTATCTGTGTCTTTCTGTTGCGTTGTCCACGTCAAAAAAACGTAACACTATGAAACAGCTTCTGTTTGGTGAATTGAACTGAGAAATACTCTTGAAGGATGGAAATAAAACGATGAAATAGTTATCATTTGGGAAAAGAACTAAACAATACTCTTGAACAATGGAGACAAAACACAAAAAAGGTTATTTTTGTGAATATAACTGAACAGTACAATTGAAGACTGGAGAAAAGGAAAGCAATGAAACAGTTTTTGTTTAGTGAATAGCACTGTAGAAATATTTTTCAAGAATGGACTTAAACTACACAAGTAAACAGTTTTTGTTTTGTGAGTAGAACTGAAGAACATTCTTGAAGAATGGAGTCAAACAACACGACTAATGAGTTTTTCTTTGGTGAATATAATTGAATAATATCTTTAAAGAATTCACACAAACAAGACAATAAAATATCTTTTGTGTGGTGAACAGAAGTGAAAATACTTTTGAAGAATGAAGACAAACAACACGATGAAACAGCGTTTGTTCAGTGAAAAGAACTGAACAACTGTCTTGAAGAATGGAGACAATCAACGTGATTAAACAGTTTTTCTTTGCTGAAAAGAAATGAGCAAAACTCTTTAAGAATGGATAGAGACAACGCAATTATACAGTATTCGTAGAAAAGTATTTAATTATACGTGTAACTATTGGGTTATATAAGTAACAATTAAATAATATTTGTTACTATCGGGTTATGTATGAAACAACTTAATTGTATATGTAACTGTTGAGTTATGTATGTAAGTAGTTAATTATGAGTGTAAGTATAGGTTGCTGAACGTAACTATTTAATTATATGAGTAATTATTTGGTTATGTATGTTAATATTTAATTATATGTGTGTGTAACTGTTGAGTGACGTATGTGAGTTTTTCATTATATGTGTCACTGTTCGGGTATGTATGTAATTATTTAATATATAAGTATGTATTTAGTTCTGTAACTGTTTAATGGTTGTGCATTTGAGTGATTGTACGTGTATTCCTTTTGCGTTGTGTATTAACGTTTCTAGTTATATGTATGTACGTTGGGATACGTATCCAAATATAAAATTATATATGTGTGTGACTATTGGGTTATATATGTAAATATTTAATTACATTTGTGTAACTGTTGGATTATGTACGTAAATGTATAATTATGTGTGTGTAACTGTTGGGCTATTATGTAAGTATTTAATTTTATGTCTAACTATTATGTTATATATATAACATTTTTAATAATAAATGTAGCAATTTAATTACATGTATGTAAGTATAGGGTTAGGTATAGGGTTGTGTAAATATTGTAACTATTTAATTATATGTGCAACTGTTAGGTTATGTAGGTAATTATGAATAACTGTTGGGTTATAAATGTTACTTTTCAATCATATGTGTAACTATTGCGTTATGTATGTGGCTATTTAATTATATTCAACATAATTAAAAGTGTTTGGCTTCTGATTTTCGTTTGTATTCAATGTCCGGTGCATCACGTTGCAGGGTACAACAGTTATCAGCAAGCATTGACGGATTCCAGTTGTCCTGATATCTTTTTTCTACTGTAGCAATGTCCTGGTGAAACCTTTCACTGTGTTCTTTATTCACCTTACCGAGTTTTCCGGGAAAGAAGATCAAACGTGAGTGGAGGAAATGAATCTTGTGTGATATGTTGCACTTCATTGTTTGGTAAGCTTTGAGAAGTTTATCTACCATCTGAATGTAATGTGAAGCTCTGTAATTGCTAAGAAAATTGTCAACAAAGTCTCTGAAGACGATCCAGGCAATCTTCTTTGTTCATTGCTTTCATGAAATTTTTCATAAGTCCCAATTTTATGTGAAGAGGAGGCAATAAACTTCTTTGCCGGATCGAAAAGCGTTTCATGCACCACATTCTTCTGTCCTGGAATTAACTTTTTACGGAGTATCCAGCTCTGTCTAAAATATTGTGACCCTTTGGCACTACTGTCCCATTTACAGATGAAACAGCAGTACTTTGTGTAGCCAGTAACAGAGCAACGACTTTCAGATCTCCACAGATATTTCTGATGTACTTGGTGTACTGGATGTGCTTCAGCAACATTTCCATATTTCTTTCATGTGTGCTGCATAGCCAACAGGTATTGAAGGGTGAATGTTGTCATTGTGTAACAGAACAGCTTTGATGCTTAACATTGATGAATTAATAAAGATATGCCACTCTCAACACAAAAACAGAGACTGTCAACTTGTGCAAAGAATTAGATTATATCTTCTTTGCGGCTTTGAAAAACAGATATTTTCGTACCTGGTGACAGCAAACACCATTCGTGCAGTTTCGAACTCAGGAATTTCGCTTTTGCTTTTGACAGACCCAAATCCCTAACCAAATCGTTTAATTCTGACTGTGTTATAAGATGTAGATAGCCTGAAAAGCTCGGTTCAAAATCCGAATCAGTGTCACTTCCAGTTCCCTGCATTGCAGTTTCTTCATCTGGTTCGTCTTACGTCCATTCCTCTGGTGGTTTCGGAATTGGAAGACTGTCGTCATGTGGCACGAATCTCATTGCTGAAGGCAGATCAGGATATTCAATTGACTTATTGTTTTTGCCAGAAGAACCAGAGATTAATCAAACAGAAGTGACAATCCGTCACATGGTCTTCTGTTTTCGCCATATCATCGGGACAGCAAACGGCTTTGTCTTTCGAGTGTCTTTGAGCCAAGCTCTCAGAAAAACAACACATGTTGCACAACAAATGTGAGGCCTCAATTTCTGGTCTTCATCACCAATTTTACAGCCAAAGTACAGATTATACATTTTCTTCATAAGAGCAGACATTGAGCATCTCTGATGAACAAGCGTGCACTCACCACAAGAATAGCAGAATGTATCGCCTCTGTTACGACATTGACGAGACATATTGACCGACACCAATTGTTCTGTAAAACGTCTATAACATCTAACTTACCTGTTACATTGCTACTAAGATAATGCTATATTCTGAAACAATAGTACACACATAAGGTCTATATTAATCCAATGAGCAGCTTCTGCGCATGGAAGCCACTTTTATAGCCTGTTGAAACCGTGTCAAGCTGGCTCCCGCCTGCTTAGGCATACAAAAACTGCATACTTCCGAAGAACAGTTTCTAATCTGGCCTGATTTTCTGCCTGGACATACCCAAACTGCACAAACATTGTTCATAGGTTTTTTACAGAAACAAAAATTTTGGACACCAATATGAGAAAAAGCATGACACATCTAAAGATTTTGATGAAACGGTCAGTGATGGGCAAATTTGGATGTTTTTTTTCATAATGAGCAGCCAAAAATGTATATGGAACACCCAACAGTGTTCAAAAAGTAAATACTTCGTTGTTCACTGTTATATGTGTAACTATTGGGTTATGTATGTAACTATTTAATTATATGTGTGTCTAGTGGGTTCTCTAGGTGGCTATTTAATAATATGTGTAACAACTGAGATATATTATGTAGCTATTATATTATACGTGTAAAAATCGAGTTATGTATGTGACGAATGAAGTGCGTGTGTTTAAACATCAAGTTATATGTAGGACTACCGACTTACGTGAGTAAATACCATAATTTATGTATGTGTATATTGCGTTGTATATGGTATGTTTTTAATGAAATATTTCGTGTGAGTTGTAGTCCAGGGGCGCTAGAATACAGAAAATGTTACAAACCAAAATAACAGATTTTTTGAACGATGTATATCAAACTGAATTTGTAACATCTTCTGAACAAATAGAAATGATGACGTATTACAGATTACCCCAATTACCAGTTCGGTATTTTTAAGTTGTAAATATTTGGTTCAACAACGATAAATCGAAAGTTGGATCTTTGATTTATGACACAAAACAGCTAGGCTATCTGCGCCAAATATCCGGTAAAAGGTTAAAGTAAATTAAGTTAAATTCATAAAAGAAAATTAAGGTGAAAAAATATGTTAAAAAAATAAATAATTAGCATAAAACCAATGTTTACATCTAGTCTACAACGTCAAGAGAAAAACTACAGTAATTTAAGTTGTAAAGGACTTTCTGTAGTGTTACTGTTATTATCATAACTCGCTAGGAAGACTAACAGGTAAGTACAAAAACAACCATCGGTCATCTTAAGTTGACCTTTCCAATCCTGATTTCGAGTTACTTAATGTTACGGTCAGTTTCTAACTTGAAATTGAACTAGATGAACTGTGACTTTTAAAAGTGAGCTACGTTGTAATGTATGAATTAAAAAACTAAAATGACATTTAAGAAACGAAAAACATAAGCAAGGAGGACATTGTCACCAACACCAATAACACTGTCTAACGTAAAGTATAAACCTTGGGAAAGAACATGCTAGCTTGGTATGGCCGAGCGCGTAAGGCGTGTGACTCGTAATCCGAGGGTCGCGGGTTCGCGCCCAAGTCGCGCTAAACATGTTCACCATCCCAGCCGTGGGGGTGTATAATGTGACGGTCAATCCCACTATTCGTTGGTAAAAGAGTAGCCCAAGAGTTGGCGGTGGTTGGTGGTAACTAGCTGCCTTCCCTCTAGTCTTACACTGTTAAATTAGGACGGCTAGCACAGATAGCCCTCGAGTAGCTTTGTGCGAAATTCCAAAATAAACAAGAACATGCTTAAAATGGTGCCGGCGTTGTAAATCATAAGTTGACAAGAAAGTAAAATATGGCTTATTGTGAACTGAGTGTTACAAACAGTACACACTGGTACATCAGTTCCAGATAAGAGAAAACGATGAGATGCTCAATCGAAATACACTGCCAACTGGCACGGAGCCAAACCTTGAATACAAGACCATAGTCCGTGTTAGGGACAGGTACAGTGGTTATAGTACCTGTGCAGATAGATTTAGCTACAGTGTCGGCGAGCTCTTTCCTAATAATAACAACGTGCCCTATTATCCAGAAGTACATGTTAAAGAGAAATGGACCAGTCGGTTTTGAATATCAAGAAGAACAAGGTGTGAACCAACGTAAAGACCAAAAAAGAACTATGCGAGTCATTATAAATCATGCAGTTTGAGCACTGCTTAGTTTCTATGTGATCCAGGGCAGCAGAAATGGCATTCAATTCAGCAGTAAACACAGAAGCCGCAGCAGACAGTATTTCCAATCATGTGTGTCTGCTTATCTAAAGATTTATCACAACTTGGGAGTGTAAGGCCCATTAGAAGCAATGACAGATTGTTTGTTTTTAAGAAGTATGGAAAACACAACCACAGTTGGGATGCTTTGATAAGAACGTAGTTTCGAAGCATGTAGTAAAGACAGTTACAAACGGTGGAGATGCAAAGAAGGTTCATGAGACTCTATGTATGAGCTTCGAGGTGGGGAAGGGCAGAAAGCACCAGTGAAGAGCCTTCATTGAAGTCCTTCATGATGTATAGGGTCTAGTATCTTTAAGGCCGTTGGTCTGGCAGAGACATAGACCAGAGATTAATAGGCGAGTTTCGATCTATTAAGAGCCGATATATCTTTAGCATAGGACGTCGTTCCACTCCTCCAATTGGTGGTGGAGAGGACACCAAAGATGTTCAGTGCTTTTGTACGTATGACTTGTAGCTTCTTAATGTGTGGTATAAAGTTTATGGTCAAAGATAACCCCCAAGAAATTTTTCTCAGAGACCACAGACAGCAGAAATTCACCGATACAGAGTTCATGATCAGGGTAAAAACCCCGTTGGCGGCAAAAGTGCATGCAATCTGTTTTTGTGAGAGAAAAGGTAAAGCCGGTTGTTTATTTTCGATTTACGTACTTTAAATGCCACTCCATACGAACATGGTTCACAACAAGTTTTGTTACAATTGATATATTTTTTTTTTTTGTTATTTGAAAAAAACATAATATGCACTCTGTGATAAGATCTCTTCAACCTCATATGACGGTTGCTCCTCAGTGTTACCACGAATCAGGCAAAATATCTCTTTTCAGTTTCTCACATTCCTTATTGAAACATTTCGCGTAACATTTGTGTTTAAGAAATAAATAAATTCCATTAGAATAACATGTTCATTTTTCCAACCATATTTACTTTACAAACATTATGCAAACACAAAACATTAAATCCGACCGAATTTTTCCTTCATGTTGTCGTTACGAGTAAAGTATATGTGTGTGAAATTAAACAGTGTATACAATACAGAGCACGAGCGCTTCGATGATAAATTGAAAGGATAAACGTAAAATAAATTACAATCTTAAGGCTTAAGGCTGAGTAAGGTAATTTAGAATCTGCTGTACACTGACTTGGTATAATAAAAATATTTTTGTGAATGTCTGTTTGATAATCGATTATAAACATGACCACCATACCTTAAAAGAAATATCGAATTTGACGTGACGTGTAAAATTATATTCACTAGTAAATACATACGTTAAAATATCCTATGATTAAAACATAGATCCACATAACGTATCAGAAAATACAAATTCTATTTAGTTTGCACTATGCTTTTATAATAAATTATTAAAAGATATATTAACGAAAAATTAATAACCTCAAATATAGCCATCCAACGTGATATTACAAAATAAATATCATATTGAAACTGACAAATGAAGTTTTAACAGATGATTCAATAAAATACATATTCAATTTTTCTAATGAAAATAATTATAATCATTAACCACAACTATAACTGTGAACATTTTTCGATTGGTAACTTAATACGATTTACCAAGTAAATAATCAACACTTTTTTCATCGACCATTATTTGCCACTGTTCAGAGATGTAAGCCTCGGTTTTCCACTTCTTCCAGCTGATTAAACCAACACTTTTACATACAAAAACTGACCCCAGTACACTGGTCCACTGTACCTCCTCCTTCAATAAGAATGATTGGTAGATAAACGCTATGACTATATCAACATTCCTAGCGATGGATACCAGTCCAGCATTTTCTATTTTTAGTGCAATAATCAGCACAAACTGGCCAAGACATTTGACATGACAGTGACCAAGCCATTTTTACCACAGTCATGTAGATACCAGTCATTGGTTACTGTTATTATAACAGGGTTTACCGTCATGGTTAATAGAGTGTAACCCAAACTGACAACTGAAGATATAGTAAATTTGATTTTATGTACACCGACGTAATGTACTGCTAAAATTATTCAGGCAAAAAGAGTCAACGTGTATCCAACCAAGAGATTTGTGGATCTTTGTTTCTTTCGTCATTGTTTCTATAGCTAGTGAATGGTTTTGTCATTAGAGAGACACCTATCAAGGTGATGAGAACATATAGGGCATTAAACAATTCATTACGTCGATTCAAAAAGAAACGTTCTAAAATGAGGCACTGAAAAGAATGGTTGAACAATCTGCTAAAAGAGTCAGAGGTATAGCATAAAAATTGAATTTGTAGCGATGATACCAGTGAAGGTATTAATAATTAGATACTTCAGTTTTCTGATATTTATCAAAACTAAATTACATGTCTGTATAATTATAATAGAAAAACAACTGTTTGAAACAGACTCGAATAAAATAACAGTTGCAGAGGGTTCATGCACGGTAAAAGTTTAACACACACGTTGCAAGTAACGAAACAAAAGCCAGGCAAAAGAGCTAAAATAATTCCTATACTTGGGCAGTGGAGAAACTTTCTCCAATATCGCTTTAATTACTATTTTTCACAGAAGGTGGGGAATTTAATATCGATCCACAAGTCTCTTTCGCTCTTTTAGTCTGGATTCCCATATGTGAAATAATAACATGACGTGAAAACGTGAGTTGCTATATTGGATTAAATGTTGAAGAACGACATGGTTATCAAAAATAATGTCATATGCTTACTAAATTAGAAGTAAATTATAAGTTGAGCAAGTGAAAAGAAAAAAGTTTTATGAGCTAGTAAGAAGAAAATGAAATATATCACTCCAAAATGTGACTTATTTACCTGTCTAGAACATATTAACAAGATGCCAGCCTCTAGTATTCAGGATTGTAACATTATATCACCAAAAGTCTTACTTCTTTTTCTTATAATTTTAGCAATATATTAAATACAGACTAGATTGTCTTATCATATGTTCTTTAAAGTATATTATCGACAAATCAGAGTGTTCTAATTATAAGTATCGCAGCATATTTACAATACGCTAGCCTGTGTCATGCAGTAAGTTAAGAGTAGATTAACAACGAGCTAGCCCTTCTTATGACGATAATTAACAGCATATTGACAGCAGGGTACATTCTTGATTTCGTATCATAAAAATAGATCGTGAACTGGCTGTCCTGTCTTACTTCATATTTTAAGAACATTGTGAACAATGATAGTAAATTATAATAAATAGGGTTAAACACGAGATTTCTAATACAACGTGTAGATAGAACGAAAGTAGATAGCACAATTGTTATTGAAGCAACACTCAAGGACCTTCTGTTCAAGATTGTTAAACACAATTCATTTATTTGAGCTTCACATTGTTATTATTTCTTATCCTTCAGCAAGTATAATAGAACCAATAAATATGAATTAAACCATGATGTGTGTAACGTAACTGACAGAAAATCATTCAGTATCCTCTCCCATATTGTCACTAATTAAAAAGTAACAGTTAGACATCTGATTGACCCTATCTCCTCAACTTAGTGAGATTCAGTTTTAACAATCACTGATAACAAATATTGTGATTTTATATTTGACTAAATCACGTAGTTCATTGTGATACATAAAAAATGATTTTTTAATAAAAATGGTTTATTACGTTAGAACGTTTCCAAATAAATATCTCATCTGGAGTTTTTATGAAACATGGAACTTCTTAAAATAATCATTGGGAAATAAACTAAGACAGACATTCACATGGATGTGAAACAGTGACAGAAGCACTAATTATCTGTTCTGGGTAAAACCTAAACAGTTTATATTCATCAAAATAGATTGATCAAAAACTTCGAAATAGCTGTAAAACATACACGTGAAGAGAAGGCTCTAATAATTACAATGATAACTGTTAATAACATTAATAATTGTACTATTATGGTTGTAATTAGGCTTAATGACTCTATTATTAAAAGAACATACCGTTAGAAACCTAGATCAAAACAGAAATAAAAAGAAAACTATCACGGCGGACAAGGTATGAATATGATATGAACAAAACATATGAAAGAAATATACATAAAGATATGAATACACTGATGGAATTAGACATTACTATTAATAAAATCCATATACCAAAATACTTGAATTTAAAAATTCTAAAAATGGTAAGTTACTTTCACTTACTTTAGGAAATACGTGATTCACCTGTTGTGTTTACCTACACCAATGGTAAAGATAATTTTCTTAATTATGTATGTCTTCACAACTGGTAGATACTGTACACGTGAAACAAGTGACGTGCATTAACTACATCTACGCATTAACAATAAACTAACAATCACTTGTAGCTTGTACCAACTTCAGGGAGGAAGAATTATAATAAACTTGAGAACTGTTCCAAAGACAAATATAGCCTTTAATAAGATTCACACCATGAAACATGTCATAACTGAGACACCACAAATGTCTAAAAAGATTATTTATAATTCTAATGACTAGCGAGAGCTAGCTTTAAATACAAAGTTAAACTTTGTGATTTTATAATGACAAAAACTTGTCTTTACAGGTGAGGTGTCACGGTAATGTTATAAAATAGTTTAAAGTCTCAATGTAACTGACTGTTTTCATGATGAACTAACTTTGTTATTTACCTGAACAACTTATTCCCAGGTATTCTATTGACAGTAATTATGAAAAGCTAATACTGTTAAAATTTTCTACACTATCATTCTCATTCAATAGTAATATTGCTATGTTCGTTATTTCTCCTTTATTTCATATTATTTTTAGACTAGGAGCCAAACCATCTCTCCCGACAGCAGTGCCCGAATGATCTTATGGATGATTAGGAGTGAATTTCGAGCAACCATGTTCCAATATCTAGTGAAAATCCTTCCTAGAAGAGTGAAAGCTGTTATAGCAGAATGAGAGGAAGCAACTCCATATTAATGCTTATTGTTTTGAATGAGAAGTTCAATAAGCACATATGGGAATGACGATTGAGAGTAAACATAAATTTGGCAATGGAGTGTATTCTGATTTTCCAGGTCGGATGCAACTTTAAATACATCTAGGTTTTTATGTTTGTTATGAGAATTGTGTTCTCCTTCTTGGTGTATTCCATTCATACCCTTCTTCCTAAGATATGGATGAGACTCTAGCATAATTGTGTCAAATTAGTAGTGTCCTCGATGTGCGATTTTTTATAATTCTTCTGTAATCTTTGGATTAAAATCTTGAAAGCTGTGACATACTTTAAGACCATAAGCCTGTGACACATTACCGTGGAAACCAGTCAAACTGCTATAAACGGAGTAGAAGTTCTCTCTTCTAGACTGTAATCTAGAAAGTTAGATGAACTGAGTCTATCTTTGGATAACATTGCTGTATCCATTGATCAGAGCATCCCCCAAAGCTCTTACAGAACCAAAATGTGACCTATCTTTAAGTTATCTGAGAAAAGCAGGCACTCCCGATAGGAAATACTGCCTGTTATTTGTTGATCATCTTTCGAACCTTCTTTCTATTCCTATTAACACAAATGGTTCGAAACCAGGCGACTGTTTGGGGCTCTGCCAAGGTTTGTTGTTGTTTGGTTCTTGCGCGCAGAATCCCCTCTACAACTTCTGTGTTCACTGTTGAATTGTACGCCATTTCCCTTGCCCTGGATCACATAGAAGCTAAACAATACTCAAACTGCACTATTTATACTAACCCGCTTAGTTTTCTACTGGCCCTGGAATCGCTTCACTTTAGTTCACACACCGTTCTCGCCGACATTTAATCATTTTAAACATGTTTTATCCCAAGGTTTCTCAATAACACTTGATAGTGTTAATGGTGATGGTGACACTGTCCTCCTTGGAAATGTTTATAAAGGCCATTAATCTTTTTAATGGCATTTAAACTTTTTTAATTTGTATATTAGACTTTTTTAATGTGGTTTACTTTCATGAATCATAATCCCTCTAGTTTAATTTGAAATTAGAAAATTACCGTAATATAAAAAATTTTCCAAACCAGGACTGGAAGGGCCAACTTCAGGTGACTTAGAGCTGCTGTTTGAACTACCCGTTGGACTTCATGACAAGGTATTATTATACTTTTGCCACAAGTATTTTAAAACTTTCATTATTTTACGATTTGAAAATGGCCATAACGTCAAATAACTCAGAAACAAGACTGGGAAGAACAAGTTCAGGTGACTTACAGTAGTTTTTGTACTTACCTGTTAGTCTTGTTGGTTAGTTATGATAATTACAGTTATGCAACAGAAAGTCCTATACAACTTGTATTATTGTAGATTTTCTCTTAACGTTGTAAACTGGACATGAACATTGGATTTTATATTGTTTACGTTTTTGCTTTAAAAACTTTATTTCCCTTTATGAATTTTACTGAATTTGCATTGATTTTAACTTTTTACCGGATGTTTGACATGGACAGCCTAGCTGCTTTGCGCCATAAAGCACGAAATCAACCCACCAACCAACTTGTAGTTTGTATACTTTAAATAGTATTGGAAACATTACTATAGATATTGACACTAGAATTGTACTCACCATTGACAAATGCTAGATAGTTAGGGTTGTAGTATATAATACTATTTTTGTTGACACCAGTATTCTGCACACCATGGACTATTGTTAGATATTTGTATTTCACCATATTTTTTTTTTGTTTTTGACCACATCCATAAACTAGTGTAAACCTTCTGTAATTTCTATCCACACAGAGTATATTCATTAAACAAAGCGTTTTTGTTTTACAGTTGGAAAAAGTATCTGTTTATTGTTCAGCACAAAGCCACAAAATGGTTATCTGTAGTAGTCCTTCAGCGCGTATCGAAACTTGACTTTTGCGTTATAAGCTATACTGCGTTATGTGTGTATATGTGTAACGTCAGTTTTGTTTTATATATATATATGCCCCCAGTGGCTCATCGGTATTTCTGCGGACTTACACGCTAAAATCCGGATTTCGATACCCGTGGTGGGCAGAGCACAGATAGCCTATTGTGTGGCTTTGTGCTTAATTCAAAACCACAAAACAACAACAACAATATATATATAAAACATTGGTGTTTCTAAATATCCGAACACGTGTGTAGTTACGAAATATCCGGTTGGAAGTTGGATGACTTGATCTCCATATCATATTGTGTGATAAATGTTCGACGTTTTAAAATGGATATAAAAAAAAGTCGAAGTATTACTAGATTTTATTGACTTCTGATTTTCAATGAAAAGAAACAAGTACTTGATAAGTTAAGTGAGTCAGTTATTATTTTCTGCAAACACGACATACAGTTAGATCTAATGAAGTCGTTGGAGGCTTAATAACAAAAAATAATGAAAAGGGAAACACAATCTCACTGTTATTCAAAAAAGGAAGTGAAACATAAACTAACCTTGTCATTTGTAAAAGGAAGAGAAATAATCGAACATTTTTATTTATATAAAAAAGGGAAACATAACATTGTTATTTATACAAGGATGGGAAACATAACATATTATTGCTATTTATTCGTTATAGGGGAACACAATCTAATATTGTTATTTGCACAAAAAAAAGAAAGATAATCTAACATTGTTACTTGTAGAAGGAATAGAAATATAATCTGACATTGTTACTTGTACAATGTTTGATTCCTTAAAGCTGGCTTACATAAAAATTTAAGCAAGAATCGTTTATATCTATGAAATTAAATAGAGAAGATAAATTCTTGTTCTTGTATTTGTACTATTAATCTTGGTTAAATATGTATGATAACCAAAAAGGAAAAAGTATAATAATATCAGTAAACTTGGAAACAAAACATATAAAGTCAGAGAGACCACCTCTAACCTGAAAATATTTAATTGAAACACGTGACTTTGACTGTATTGCATGTAGTATATTAGGATTTGTAACTGGTATATAATACAGTTATAAAAGCCCCTAAAATACCCATACATTTCATTACTTGTCTTTAAAATACCCAAACATTTCATTATTTGTCCTTAAAATACTCAATTATTACATTATACGTCCCTAAAATACCCAGACATTACAGGTTCCGAAAACTAGCGTAGTTTGGGTTACCTAAGATTACGTTATCAGATGTTGAAATATTTATGGTTTCAGCTTAGAGGCTTTGTGTCCTCACAAATCGTTAATTATTGCAATGTTGTAATTATTTTTAAATGTTTTGTTTATTTGTCGATATATTGTATTCTGTAATATTTTAAAACATCCATCAGGAAATAGTTTTGCTTTTGTTTTTCATCGTACATTTTTTTATTGTTCTTGTAATGGTAATAAAAACAGGTGGGAGCTATGCAATTATAGAAACCTAACCTTATTACTTGTACTCTGTATTCATACTAGATGGAGAAGTGTGGTAAAACGAGAAGTATTCACAACTCACATTTATTTGTGATTATCTCCTTCCCCATACCGCTAGAGTGTGGCGGAGAAAACACAAAATAGATGGCCTGTTAGAATTTCTGTGTAAAGCTACACAAGACCAAGCTATTCATGTTCCTACCTAACGACAAACTGAAAATCTTAACCTGCTAAAATTCTTGACTTATCTTATCTGATAGAATACTGAAATTCGACTGTCACTCATATAGCAAATTTGCTTCTCAAAACGTGTGTGGCGCGAATTTGCGGTAAATAGAACTGAGCAATACTCTTGAAGAGCGAAAAAAACAAAACTATGAAACAGCTTCTGTATGATAAAGAGAACTGAGCAATATTCTTGAAGAATGGAGACAAACAACACAATTAAAAATGTTTTGTTTGGTGAATGGAACTAGACAATACTCTTGAACAATGGAGACAAACCACAAAAAGGTTATATTTTTGTGACTATAACTGAACAATACTATTGAAGGCGGAGAAAAGGAAAACAATGAAACAGGTTTTGTTTGCTGAATAGCAATGTACAATACTCTTGATGAATGGAGACAAAGAACACAATGAAACAGCTTTTCCTAGGTTTACAGAATTGAAAATTACTTTTCATGAATGGAGAAAATGAAGACGATGAAGCAGCTTCTGTTTGGTAAATAGAAGTGAGGTAAACTCTTCAAGAATGAACTCGAACTACACAGATAAAGAGTTATTGTTTTGTGAATAAATCTGAAGAATATTCTTGAAGAATGGAGACAATCTAAATTATTAAACAGTTATTCTTTGGTGAATTGAAATGAACAATACTCTTTAATAATGGGTATAATTGACGTAATTATACAGTATTCGTAGGTAGTTATTTTATTGTGTGTGTAACTATAGGATTGTGTATGTAACTGTTTAATTATATGTGTGTCACTCTTGGGTGATGTATGTTATTATTTAATTATATGTGTGCCACACTTGGTTATGTGTGTAATTTGCTAATTATATATTTTTAACTGTCGGGTGATGTATGTGACTTTTAATTTTATGTGTAACTATTTATAATGTATGTAACAATTTAATGGTTGTGTATGTCAGCAATTACATCGGTGTACCTTTTGGATTGTGTATTTACGTTATTACTTTTATTTGTGTAACTGTTCGGGTAAGTATGTAACTATTTCATTATATATGTGTGTAACTATTGGGTTATTTATGTAACTAATTAATTATATGTGCAACTATTTAATTATATGTGTAACAATTAGGTTATGTACGTAAGTATTTAATTATATGTTTATACCTGTTGGGTTATATATGTAAGTTTTTAACTATATGTATATAAGTATCGGGTTAGGTATTAAATAAAATAATTAATTTAATTATTTGTGTAAAAATTGCTTTATAAATGTCATTAGTTAATTATATGTGCAACTGTTGGGTTAAATAGTTATTATTTAGTCACATGCTTAACTTCTGTGTTTTTTATGTAATTTTTAATTATATGTGTTACTACTTTGTTATGTAATAATATTTGTTTCTATTCAATGTCTGGTGTGTCACGTTGTCGTGTCCAACAGTCGTCAGCAAGCATTGACGGATTCCAGTTGCCCTGATATCGAATTTCTATTGTAGCAAAATCCTGGAGAAACCTTTCATCGTATTCGTCACTGATGACACCGAGATTTTCGGGGAAGAATTCCAAGTATGAGTGAAAGAAATGTGTGTTGTGTGACATGTTGCACTTTCTTGTTTTGTATAATATTAGAAATTTGTCTACCCACTGAATGTAATGTGGAGCTCTGTAATTGCCAAGAAAATTGTCAACAAAGTCTAATTATGTGATCATTGGATTATGTATGTAAGTATTTGATTATATGTGTAAGTATTGGGTTATGTATGTAAGTGTTTAATTATATGTGTGTTACTTTTTAATATATATATAAGATTAATTATATACGTATGTATTAGGTTGTGAATGTATGTGTTTTTATGTGTTACTTTTTTATATATATAAAATTAATTATATACGTATGTATTAGGTTGTGAATGTATGTGTTTAATTATATGTGTAACTTTTAGGGCCCCCATGGCTCAGCGGTATGTCTGCGGACTTACACACTAAAATCCGGGTTTCGATACCCGTGGTGGGCAGAGCACAGATAGCCCATTGTGTAGCTTTGTGCTTAATGTAAAACAACAACAACAACTTGTGGGTTATGTATGTTGTTACTTAATTATATGTGTAACAATTAATATATGTACGTAGTATTACATTATATGTGTAAATATCGAGTTATGTATGTGACGAATGAACTGCGTGTGTATCGGCGATACTCTGGGTGTCAGTTGCTTCGTTGCTATCACAGAGCAAGATCGACAGGGTTCAGAGTGATATTGCCCACTAATTTTTCGAATTTTGTCCCACATTACTGTGGAACTGGTGGAAGAGAATACACTGGATGTAAATGTATTACAAGATTTTTTTGGCTTTGATGTTTTACCCACCGAGCATGTGCTCCACCAGTATACTACAAACCCCATATTCTCACTTCTCGGACTTCCTTTCAACGTTTATTCCCAGGATGCTGCTTATATCTTACTCAGGTACAAGTCCTAGATTATCAGAAAACTGCACATAGATGATGTCTTCCTTCAACAAACCTGCCAACTCGAGCCTTGATACGATTTCTTATGAACGTCCATCACAATCGACGAAGTCCATCTAAATATTGAAGATACTTTAAGATATACGCCGGCCACTGCATAACTTTCAAAACGTTTGGACTTCACCTCACTGCATGAAGATAATAAAAACATCTTTCACAGGGTACATCTATATCACAGCTGCTTTCTACACTGTTAGCATTTTAAAGCAGAAATACGACATCATAAGTCCTGCCAAATTCATTTCAACCAACACTCTACACAAACAAGAAAACCCACACTGTCTTTAACATCAAACATCAACCTATTTCAAGGAACCAATGACCAAACAGCATTAACAATCATTAAGGACCATTCATTCCAAATCTTCCCACCACTAGGTAATCAACACTGAACAACTACCAACATTGAACCATTGAAAAACAACCACACCCTCCTCGTGCCACCTTCAGGTAACCAATACGGAACCGTTACCATTATTGATCAAACTACACAAACAACCAGAACTTCCTCCTGCCACCTTCAGGTAACCAACACTGAACAGTTACCACCATCGATCAGTCTACTCAAACAACAATTACACCCTCTTCGTACCACCTCCAGGTAACCAATACTGAACCGTTACCACCATCGATAAAACTACACAAACAACCAAAACTTACTCTCGCAACCTTCAGGTAACCAACACTGAACAGTTACCACCATCGATCAGTCTACACAAACAACAATTACACCCTCTTCGTACCACCTCCAGGTAACCAATACTGAACCGTAGTACTACCACTATCGATCAAGCCATACACAACCACTATCGATCAAGCTACACAAACACACCACCTTCCCTCCTGTATCCTCGTCAAACTTACCGTACACCCTCATATAATTCTTCAATTCTTGCGTATCGATGATACTCGCCTACACTCCTTTCTCAGTTAGCACTTTCCTATCAGCAACCCACAGGATTAAACATCTACCGACTCTGAGATTCCTCACTACAACTAATAGCCTTTCCTCCTTATCAGTAAAAGTGGGTTTTATCAGGGCACTCCAGGTCCCCCCTCACAATACATTTTTGACATAAAATTTATAGATCCCTGCTGCCCCGAATAACCATAAGTCGGAGATCTGTTATTTATTTAGTAATCATTATTTAGTAGCCAGCCCTGTACACACCCTGAAGCTCCATAAGTGAGATATCTGTTGATTATTTAGCATTCATTGTTTGAATACACAGCCCTATACACATCCTGTTGGCCCATAAGTCAGAGATCTGTTGTTTATTTAGTCTTTTAGGGACGTTCAGGATGTGTATAGACCTGTGTACTTAAACAATGAATACAAAATAAACAACAGAGATCTGTCGTTTATTTAGTATTCAGTGTTATATACACAGCTTTAAAAGGATTTTGCATACTCTCTCTGTTAACCTGAAGATGACCTAAAGTGGTCAAAACGTTTTGTATTTTATTTTAATTAAAGTTTTAATACCCATAACAACCATCTTGTGAATACACTTCTACTATCTATTGGTAAAAGGGTAACCCAAGAATTAACTGTGAATGGTGACAACAAGCTGCTTTCTCTCATCTTGTACTGCTAAATTAGGGAAAGCTAGCGCTGGAAATATTCTGCCATTTTGTTTTAAACAGGTTATTTATTCAGGTGTGAAACTCCAAAATGACAGTAAGAATATTTATTGTGCCATCTCAAGTTATCCGTGATGACTTGTAGAGAAAATTATATATATAAAACAGCTGGTATGTATAGAGAAAACACGAGTACAGAAGCGAACAACGTCACATTCACAAAGAAAGAAAGATGTAACTGACCGGTAAATGACCACATGTTTGAAGGGGGTCGTGTAATTAAGTTTAAGAATGTAGACGGCGTGCTAAGATGTTGGATTATATTTATTAATATTGGGTATAAAGATGTTTCTTTGTATTGATTCATTTTGGGCTTGAGTTGCTGTATAAGAAAGGCTTTTTAATTTTGCATTTTTTATGTTTTTTCTTTATTTAGTATTTTAGTGTTTTATGGTTATGTTGTGTTTATTTGACTTACAGTGTTCGAAAACGTGTGAAGGTGACTTTTTATGTTCTTTGAACCTGGTTTCAATTTTTCTACTTGTTTTTCTAATATAGAAGTTGTGGCAGTTATCACACTGTATTTTATAAATAACGTTGGTGTGATGTTCGCCAGTGTAGTTTTTACACAGAAATAAACTTAGTTTTGTGTCTGGTTTTTGAAATAATTTAGTACAAACTGTTATATTTTGTTACCAGTTTTTGCCAAATGTTTTTATTTTTCTGCTGATGTCGGGAATATATAGTATGCAGCAGTATATGGTTTTGTGACTTTTTTTTAAATCATGGGGTATATTTACATTTGTTAGTTCATTTTGCTTTTTTTAGGTATGTGTGTATAATGTTTTCTATGGTTTGTGGAGGAAACTTGTTGATGTTGATGAAGTACTGTCTTATTTTGTCTGATTCGTAGTTAATTTTATCTGGTGAGCATAATTTTATGGCTGTATTTATTTTATATTTTAGTATGTTGAAGTTTTGTTTCATGTGCTGAGTCACAAGGAATGTATCGTCCAGTATGAGTGATTTTTCGGTGGATTTCTGTTTTAAATTGTGTATCGGTTCTTGTAATTTTGAGGTTAAGAAATGATACTTGATTGCTTTCTTCCTGTTCACATGTAAAGTTAATGTTGGGATGTATAGCGTTAATGTGATTGAAAAAATTAAGTATGTGTTCTGCAGATTTGAATCCCGCAACCGTGTCGTCTTCATATCTGTACTAGTACAGTGGTGGATGTAATGCTGTGCTAACTGCTTGTGTTTCAACTTGTGCCATAAAAATATTAACCAGAACTGGTGATACTGGATTGCCCATGCTTAGGCCATTTGTTTGTATATAGTTGTGGTTGTTGAACATGAAGTTTGTCTTCATCGTGGTTAATTCTATATGAGGGTTGCTAATTGGATGCTGGGAATGTCTGCTGATGAGTTAGGGTTTCGGATATAGAATTCTAAGTCTATCTTGCAGGCTTCAGTCTATCCTATGTAAAAACTACGCTGACAAAAACAACACCAATATTATTTATAAAATACAATGTGACAACTCCCATGTCTTCAATATTGGAGAAATAAGTAGAAAAATGGAGACCACATTCAAAGAACACAGAAACTCATCTTCACACATTTTCGAACACTGCAAGTTAAATAAACAACATAACTATTAAAACACCCAAATACTAAATAAAGAAACAAACACAAACAAACGCCAAATCAAAGAAGTCTTACTTATACAACAACTCAAGCCCAAAATAAACCAATACAAAGGAACATCTTTATGCCTATATTAATAATATCCAACATTTAAGCACGGCTTCTACATTCCTACACTCAGTTATACAACAGCCTTCAAGCACGCCCGTGTCGCGCCAAACATGCTCTCCCTCCCAGCCGTGATAATGTTACGGTGAATCCCACTTTTCGTTGGTAAAAGAGAACCCAAGAGTTGGCGGTGGGTGGTGATAACTAGCTGCCTTCCCTCTAGTCTTACACTGCTAAATTAGGGACGGCTAGCACAGATAGTCCCCGAATAGCTTTGTGCGAAATTCCAAAACAAATAAACAAGCCTTCAAGCATGTGGTCAGTTAAAAATTGAAGAGTGCGAAAATAAGAAAAATAGATAATTTTCGTTGGTTTCTGTACTTCACAAAAGTTGATTAATTTTCATTTTATAGTACAGAAATAAGAAGTTTTAGAAATATATAAACAAAGATTAGTTTTTAGGAAATAGAATTTCGCTTAATGTGGCTAAAATGTGTCTCTAGTTTGTCCATATAATGCAACGTTAGAAGCCGGATTTTTAACCCTTAGTGAGAAGATCACAAATACCCAAATGTCAAGCTTTGTGCTCAACTTACACAAACAAAGAAATTGTTGTGATTTTACAAGTAGTTTTCAGAATTCTATTTCGTATACTTGTTTTTGAATTAACCTGGTGTTGGGTTGTTGCAAATGGTTAAACTTTATGCCCCCTCAAAATTTATCGTCGTCCTCTTTATCCGTTCTTGCATATGTACATGTATATATTTTACCCTTTATATGTTAAAATTATTATCTATTAACACTCCCACGAAAAAAAAAATTTACATCCACTGAAGTGATACCCTTAGTGGAGGTTTAAAAAAAAATTAAATATTATTTCGCAAATGTCTGAAAAGTCAAAATATTATTCCTCCTTAAAATATAAAGGGATAGGGTCAGTTATAATAGCAATTTCATTTAAATACAAAATTATTAGCCTAATATTAATAACCTTTCAAGTTGCTCTGGGGCCTATTAGGCCCCAATTTTCATAGGAGTGTTAATCAGTTATAAATAACGTTTGTTTTTATTGTTTGGTTATTGTTAAGCACAGACCTGATTGGTTAGGGCGCCTCGACTCATAATCTGAAGGTTGCGTTTCGAATCCCGTGACACCAAACATCCACTTTATATCAGCTGTGAGGGATTTATAATTGAGTGCTAATCCACTTATTCGTTGCTAAAAGAGTAGCCTAACAGTTTGCTGTGGGTGGTGATGACTAGCTGCCTTCCATCTAGTATTACACTGCTAAATTAGGACTGCTAGCGCAGATAGCTCTCGGGTAACTGTACGAGAAATTATAAAATAGAAAAACAAATTGTTGACTACAAAGGTTACACAGTAAAGTTTTGAAGAGTAGGCGGGTTTGTCATAGAAGTGAGATGGACCGATAGTGTGTTCCATCATACTGAACGTCGAGGGGAAAAAATGACAAATAATTACGACGTTTTACGTACAAGGTGGCTGCGTTGAATGTAATACCTACTCATACAACGTCACATGTAAGGCCTTTATAGTTGTTATTTATACCTAGTCATACAAGGTCACATGTGAAGCCTCTATAGTAATTTATACCAAGTCCTATAAAGTCACATGTAATGCCTCTATAGTTGTTATTTATACCTAGTCATACGCGTCACATGTAAAGCTTCTTTCGTTGTGATTATACCTAGTCATACAAGGTTGCATGTAAGGCCTTTATAATTGTTATTTATACCAAGTCATACAAGGGTCACATGTAAAGCCTCTATAGTTGTTTATTGAAATGACGTTTTTCTTGGTAAAATGATATTCCTAGTTAGGCCTTATGGATATTTTAATATTAATATATAACTCTTTGTTTATTAATATTTAATATACATTATTAAAGAAAAAATGTTAAAAGAATAGTTAATTTGAATTTAAAGAGAAACAAAACATAATTAATATTAATTTTCAAACATTGCAAGTTACCAACTCAAATCAGTTAAAAATTATCCTAGTGTTGAATTCATGGTGTCAGAAGAAAAGTAGGTTCAACATAACTTGATACAAAATGATAAAAACAATATAACCAGACAGATGAACCTTTTGAAAGCGTTAAAGGTGTTATCCCTTTTTGAACTGGTAATTGAATTTCGCTAAGTCTACTGTGTCGAAAGCAGACATCCAAACAAAGAATTTATCACTGTTTTTGGACACGTGATTAGATCGAATGAGGTTCAATAACTGATAGAAGGCAAGTAGAGGTGTAAAATGAGGTATCGAACCTGGAGGGAAATGAGTCACGGATTTCTGTTTAGAATTTCACGCCAAAGCTACACGAGGCTTTTGCGCTAGCTGCCCATAATTTAGCAGTGTAACAGCGGAGGGACAGTAGCTAGTCATCACCATCTACCGTCAACTCTTGGGCTACTATTTACCATGAAACGTGGAATTGATCGTCACATTATAACGCCCTCCGTGGCTGGAAAAGACGAACATTTTTGATGTGACAAGGATTCGAACCTACGATCCTCAGATTACGAGTCAAATACAACGCACTAACCACCTGACCATGTTGAGCGTACAAACGTCACGGGGTGATTACAGTCCAGCTACAGTGTTTGTGTGAGCAGCTAGAAGCAGATGATGACGAAGATGGATTGCTTGGATTCTAACGAGAAAAAACCTGGGTGAACCAATTTAAAGATTTAAGAGGTGGCATCACTTCACACGTTAATTAAACACTAAAGCTCATGTAACCATTCGTCTAATTTGTTGTTCACAGTTTTCAAACGAAAAGATCGATTTTTAGGAAAAAGTAATTTTATATTTTTGTATTAACAGTTGCCTAAGTTATCGACATTGCTCCTCTTAGGTATTAAAACAGTTAATTGACGTAAATTACTACTAGATGACTTGTAATACCTGAACCTACATTAATATTTTGTACTTATCATACAAACGAATTGTTTCAAAATTCATACATTTAAATTAAATTGTTAAATAATAATCCAGCATCATTTGTCAGCACGTTTTAAATTTATAAAAGTTAAACCTAAAAATGTTAATAAAACAAAAGGTATAAACTCACAGTGGTTACGTTACCAACTTTGAATCAACAAATGTTCATTAGCATGTCGTATTTCAGAGAAAAAGAAATGAAATCCGAACTTTGTGGTTATGGGAAATTTACTAGAAAGATAGGCTGACAGTCAAAGTATCTGTTTCGTCAGACAAGAGTTGGCGGTGGGTGCTGTTCACTTTTCTTCTATCCTAAGGCATATAAGGTTCAAATTAGTGACATCTGGTGAAGACAGACTTCAAGTTGTTTTTTCCCTAATAACTGAAAAGAAAGACAATATATTAACTACGATGTGAATGTATTTCTTGAGCTAGCAAAGCATAATAATAATCAATCATACTCAGTTATTTATTAACTGACGGATTTCAAGAATAACAGTGATAATATTATATTAACCATTCTACGTAAACCAAATTCGTTATAAACTACGTTTTCGCTTCTAACCACAGCTCATCAGACCAGCTGGAATACAACAAGTATAACAGTGGTTCTAACACTTTTCACATAGGTATTTGGAAAAAAAATCCAACTGGACTGAATAAACAACGAAGTGTATAACAGACGTAATATTTAATATTTCATGACAAGCATAATAATAATTAAAACTGTTATATTGTACCGCCATCTCTTGGAAATACATAAACTTGTAAAAGTTTTAATATATTTTTATAAAGATCCTGTTACCTGGTGATGTTTTGTAGCTATTAGGCTGTTTAACGTGAAGTTCATACGAATTTAAGATATAAAAAAAACAACAGAGAACAACTTGACGAGTAAATGCTTCTTCAAGATCTTAACAACAAGAATCAAGTCCTAGGAACTGAAGTAAATTTAATATTACTTTCATGCCAGTTAAACCAGTTTCGATTGAAAATAAGCCTGGCAAGTAAAATTTAATAAAAAGCCAAGAAATCGTTTTCTATCAGTTGTCTTCTAAGGGTTTTACCGTTTTGGTAATGTAAAATACTTTTACTAGATAGCACCATAATTGAACTTGATAGTTATCTTCTGCTCTTTGTTGTTGAAGCCCAAAACCACACAATCTTTGCTGCAACACCAAGGTTATGGAATCCCACTGTTTAGCTGAGCCAGTGAGGATTACCAACCTCTGGTATTAAACTTGATAGTTAAAAATAAGTTACCGCTGATATTTTTTATATCGCGTATTTTATTGGAGAATAAATTTGATTAGGCTAGAACAATGCTGAAGGATTTGCAAATTTCCACTGTACAATATTATTCATAACACAAAATATAATTATATGTGGCCGAGTACGACTACCGTGTTCAATAACCTTTGGCATCGTCCATAGCCATGCAACGTACAAAATGTGAAAGGTTTAAATGTATTCCAAATATAATCACAGTAGTTACAATATTTGTGTCGTATATGGTCAGTGCTTACGTAAAAGGTATATTATCAAACTTAGAAGCTCTAATAAAAAAAAATACAAATAATTTATTTACCTATATTTTAAAGATGGTCCCGAATTTAATTTGTACACCAGGGGCAAGGAGTAAATGAGAAATATATGCCTCTTTTTAATTACAGGGACAAAGAAATAAATACAAATTATGAGGCTGATATCTCTCCTCGTGTGTTTCTTTGGAAATAATTCCTGCTCAAAAACTGAACTAGTGTACAGTTAATCGTAAAACTTGTATTTCAGTTATCTAAACCAATGTGACGTGCTTTCCAAATAGGCCTAATTCTGTTATTGATTTAGGCTCGTTTTCTTTGGAAATCGGATTATCAGTTAAACGAGTATACGCCCCGTAAATTAAAAAAATCAAATCATCAAGCATACAGGCGAAGTATTAATTACTTATTTCCAAATTCTATAAAGACTTGATAATTCTGAATCGACAGGCAAGAGGAAAGAGAGCAACCTAATGAACACAACATCTAACTGAAAGTAGACTTTAACTGAAACTCTTAAAGCATAAATCCTAGTATTTACATGTCATGGAAGCTAACCATCTGGCCATACCTGAATCATGAATTATTATCCATCCACAGCGGTACACATGTAAATACGTTAAAGAGTGTATCAATTGTTCTATATACGATCCAGTATTTATTAACTGTTATCAATAAATTATAGTTTTTAGCAATCGTTGTTTATTCGTCATAGTTCTTTATCCATTGTTGTATTTACATCATACTTCTTTACCCATTGTTGTTTGAATAGTCATAGTTCTCTATACCCATTGTTGTCTGTACATCATATTTCTTTACAATATTGTCGTATGTGCGTCATAGTTATTTATCCATTGTTGTGTATACTTTATAGTTCTTTAGCCATTGTTGTATGTACATCATAACTTTTTGAAATTGTTGTATGTGTATTGTAGTTCTTTACCTATTGTTATGTAATAATACTTGTATTTCTTTAGCCATTGTTACATGTTATTTTACCTTCACAAACCTGTTTTATCTCACAATTACTAGTTCCTCAGTTGTATCTAAACTTGATCTACGCAAGTGCTATGCACACTTGAATGCGATATATCATTAATGCTAGGTTTAGGAGAAGATTTTCAACTTTGTGAAATAAAGACAGATATAATAGGGTTATTCTGCTATTTCAACGTGTAAACATTTTAGCTATAAATCACCGAAGTGTATGTGAACGGAACAAATGCGTGTTGTCTTGTCCATCATGGCGTGATGGGAAAGTGAGGGTTCGGATTTCCCTGAGTGATACGTGGCGATGTTGCAAACTTGTCAAACGACTTTGTTTGTCAGGATGCGTAACAACTCCTCGTCTGAAGTTGTGAAGCTGTCGGAACGTGCCCACGAGCTTCATACGATCGTAACATATTTAGAAGAGAAAAAAAATAAATTAATGGAATACAAGTATAACACAAGATTTTTCACCGCAAATAAAGCAGAAAACATGTTGGTCATGTTACGTAACCCAAACCAACAGAACAGTAAACATGTTGGTCATGCTAGTTAATCCAAACAGTGTTGGTTCTGTAATTTACATACTTTACACGTTGTTACAATTTAGTGTTGGTTCTATAGTTTACATACTTTAAATGTTATTACAACTGGGTATTTTTCCTATAGTTTACCTCTCGGTGTGGATTCCTGTACGTAGTAGGGGGACCTCTCAGGGAAGGTTCTGTTCTTTCAGTTTACCTTCTCTAGGATCTAAACATCCACCCATGTGCTTGCCGTGAGGTGGAGGAGAGGATCCTAGTGGTTGAGGGATCAAACTCAAACACTTCACTTTGGCCTTGAATTCCTATTGACGGTGTTATGGACATTGTATCTGATGCTGGTATTTGGGTATAATTCTCACAAAACCCTGGCGTTGCTGTAATTTCCTTGTTTGACATTTCAGTGCGTCCCCTCGTTGAGCTTCATGGTGAGTGGGGGTCAGTGTGCACCGAAATTTCCTGTTTTATTATGGATCTTCGAAATAAAAACTTAAATGAAATAGTGAAAAACAGTTCATAGGTAAACGACCAAATCTTGAAGATTTTTATCAGAAATCTTCAACATCCGTACCACCTGTAGTTACTCATTTTCTCATCCTACTTTTTCTGCCAGAGAAACCTATAGGACAAATGTACCTCTTTTTATTCAGAAGAGACTGGAGGGACTTACTGGCTCTCCAAAGTCAGTAAAGAAGTCTTCGATCTGCTGACATCCAAATCTCAACACAGTGAACTCCTGTTGCATTCAAAGGCAATTGGGGATATACCAATTGAGGTTACACCTCATACTACTTTGAATTCATCACGAGTTATTGTTGAGAGGGATTTGAAATTCTCGCTGGTTTCTTCACTCAAGGAGTTTATGCAGTGAAACGTATCTCCACTCGCAAAGATGGAATTACGAAGCCTACCAATATTCTCATTCTGATATTTACATCAACACATCAACCTGCCACCAATCAGGTAGGTTATCTTAATTGCCGGGTATGGCTATACATTCAAACTTTCTCCGATGTTTCGAGTGTCAATGGTTTGGTCACTCAAAGACGTTATATTGTGGTTCCTTGACGTGTGCTCGTTGCAGTGGCAAGAATCATGATGCCTATGAGTGTGAAATAGACCATCATTGCATTAATTGCAATGGCTCTCACCCGTCCTACTTTTGTTTTTGCCTTAAATGGTGTGGAAGAAAAAGAGGTGCAGCATTTAAAAACGATTCATAACATTACTTACCATGAAAGTCGAAAGTTAATGTCCACCACCTCATCTCGGATGTACTTCATTCCACTACTACAGTGGGAAGGTAGACTGATCCATCTGTGAATACAAAAGAATCGTTTTCCAAACAAATGAAAAGTCTTTTGTCCTCAATGGTTAAAAAGTTGATGAATCAACTTCGACACCTATCTCTGTCCCTAACATACATTCCACCAAACCCCAAGATCCACATAACTTTGGTTCCAGGTACAGGAGTTTCTTCGGATTTATTTTTCTCTCTCACCCCGAGATACATAAACATCATTCGTTCACGTCCTCAGTGTCTGGAATCCCCTTCCAACAGCAAAGACCTGACCAATCGACACAGGGCATGATCCATTGAGGTCAATAGACCTCCCTCTAGTAAAGACAATAAAGAAGAAAGTCGTGGTCGTTAAAAAAGGATTCTACACTCAATTCGTCTACACATGAATAAAACTGGTCACCTTGATACAATGGAACTGTTGAGATTTACATTCTAATCTGAATGACATCAAAACACTGATTGCTTCCTACCATTCTGTATGTCTGTCCTTGTATGTCATTTCTGAAAACCATCACCTTTCGGCAGTTTCCTTTTTACAGAAATGACAGGTTGTGTGATGGAAAAGTGCATGGAGGGGTGGAACTCTTTGTTGATCAGCATGTGCCCACCCTGTCTTTGCCACTTGACACATCCTTTGAAGCCGTAGCCATTCGTTAGTTGATTTTACTTTTTGTCTAGGTGTGTGCGTATAATTTTTTCTTCGGTTTTTGGAGGGAACGTATTGATGTTGAGAAAGTATTGTTTTATTTTGTCTAAATCATCGTTAATTTTATTTGGTGAGCATAATTTTATATCCGTGTTTCCTTGAGTCATACCATCACTGTTTCTTCTCTCTACCTGTCGCCTGGAGAGACAGATGATCAAGCAAACCTTGATGCTCTCATTGAACAGTTGCCGTCTCCCTTTTTAATCCTAGAGGACGTAAATGGACATCATTCCCTCTGGTGAAGTGCTTTTTTGATAGGAAGAGTTGCTTTATAGAGTGTATGCTCTCTGATCACAATCTTTCTCTTTTCAATTCTGGTTCTTCTACTTATTTTCATGCACCTAGTCAGTTCTTTACTACTACTGATCTATCAATTTTCTATGATTTTGAAAGAGACTGTCCGTGGTCGATGACACCCGACCCGCGTGCCCCGGTGGAAGCAGGATCAGTCAGACTGGTTCACATTCACTGCTTTCGCAGAACTCGATCCTGCCATTGTCTGTAAGCCATCAATAGACGACTGTGTGACAGCAGTAACTGACTGTGATACACGAGTACCTGATCAATATATTCCTAAAACCTCGACATTTTTATCATGATCTTCTCCTTCATGGTTGAATCCTGCCTGCCACATTGCATGGAAGGCTCAAAAATGAGCCTAGGATATTTTCCATAGATATCCCACACTCTCGAACTTCACTCCTTTTCAGCAGGCCCGTGCACATGGTCGATGGGTTAGATGTCAAGGCCAAAAGGAATCTTGGATTAAGTTCACAACTAAAATATCTTCTTTCACAAGTTCCAAATTTATATGGGGCAAGATTCGAAAGGTCATTGGGCAATATAATTCGGTCCTTCCTTTTGATCTTGCTTTCTGATGGTAAGGAAGTAGCTGATACCCGAAATATCGCAAATACTCCAGGTTAAAGCTTTTGCTGGATATCTAGCACTTTTACTTCTTCCTCCACCTTCTTAGCCATTAAAACTCGGGCAGAGCGATCACCTCTTTCCTTTCGAGCCGATTGTCTCTCTGACTATAATCGTCTGTTTACACTGGTGGAACTCAAATTTGCCCTTTATTGGTCTGGCAGTACATCTGTTGGACCTTATGACGTACACAATGAGATGTTACGTTATCTATCTTCTGCTTGTCTTGCTATTCGTCTTATTTTTTTAAACTGGATCTGGCAGAAAAATGTTTTCCCTGATACCTGGCGCCAGGCTAATGTCCTTGCCTTTTTCCAAGCCTGGAAAGAATCCCAAGATTCTTTCAAACTACCGTCCAATTGTTTTGACGAGCTTCTCTGTAAGACCTTAGAGAAAATGGCTAATGTTCGTCTTGTTTGGTTTTTCGAATTAAACAATCTCCTCTCGCCCACTCAGTGTGGGTTCCGACGACAGCGCTCAACTGTGGACCACCTAATTCGACTAAAAACGACAACATCTTGTGTCAATATTCTTTGACATTGAAAAGGTTTGTGATACAACATGAAGATGTGGCATTTCGCAAGACCTCTCTCTATATATGGGTTACACAGCCATTTGCCCATTTTTATAAAAACATTTATTGGACAGGAGATTCCAAATTCGTGTGGGTTCCACACTTTCCCATTCTTTTCTACCGGAACTTGGAGTCCCTCAGGGCTGTGTTTTCATTGTCACATTTTTCAGTATTCAGATTCATGCCATCACTGGACAACGCCCTCTCACTGTTGCAAACGGGTTTTTTGTCGACGATGTTCACATTTAGCGTTAGCCGTCAAACATGAGATAAACTGGGCAGCAACGACAGACTGCCTGCAATCGTTTACTGAAGTGAACCACAGCAAACAGTTTTAACTTATCTCTCTCTAAAACCGTTTGCATGCACTTTTGCCGCCAACGAGATATTCACCCTGATCATGAACTCCGTATCGGTGAACTAGTGGTGCCTGTGGTCCCTGACACAATGTTCTTGGAGCTTGTCTTTGACCACACATGAAGCAGCTACGGGTCAAATGTACAAGAGCACTGAACATCCTCCAGATTCTCACTTCCACCACATGGGGAGTGGATCGGTGTTCTGTGCTGAACATATATTGTGCTCTTATTCTTCGTCGAAACTCGACAAACTACATAACTGACCTGTTGTAACGTTAGAAGTGAATTAAATGACTGACCTAGAGTAATGTTACGAGTGAACTAGATAGCTCACCTTTAGTAATGTTTTAAGTGATACAGAGAACTGACCTGTAGTAATGTTACAATTTGCAACTATTGCACGAACAATCAGTGTTTTATTTCTAACTTGACTTATGGTGAAATATAACTTCACCTTTTAAAGGTAATAACAACATGGTGTTGTTTAAAATGGTAGTAATATCCATTTCGGTCAGGTGGTGTTTATAAACGGTAGAAATTATAATTAGTGTAGATATCGTTTAAAAACGGTAGTAATTATAATTAGGGCTAGATATGGTTTAAAAACGGTAATAATAATAATATGGTGTGGTTTAACAACGGTAGTATTAACCATTCGGGCCAGATATGGTCTAAGAAGTGTTGTAGCAACCGTATGGGTCAGATTTGGTTTAAAGGTAAGTTTTCCTGGACCGTTCACGTCCTGTTACCGCAAAATTGAGCCACACAGATTTTGAGATGGATGTTCGCTATACAAGTAACAGTGAAATTTCAGTATTCTATCAGATAAGATAAGTCAGGAATTTTAGGAGGTTAAGATTTTTTAGTTTGTCGTTAGATACGATCACGTGTAGCTTTACACAAAAGTTCTTACAGGCCATCTCTTTTGTGTTTTCTCTGCCACATTTTAGCTGAAGGGGGAAGGAGAGAATCACAAATAAATGTGAGTTTTGTATTCTTCTCTTTTAAGCACATTTCTCTATTTAGTATGAATACAAAGTACAAGTAATAAGGTTAGGTTTCTATGATTGCATAGCTTCCACCTGTTTTTATTACCATTACAAAAACAGTGAAAAATGTAGGAAGTTAGAAGATGAAAAACAAAAGGCAAAACTATTTCCTAATAAATGTTTTAAAACATTACAGAATGCAATATATCAACAAATCAAAAATACATTTAAGAATAATTAAAACATTACAATGATTAACAATTTATGAGGACACAAAGCCTCTAAGCTAAAACCGTAAATATTTCAACATCTGATAATGTAATCTTAGGTAACCCAAACTTCGCTAATTTTCGGAACCTGTAATGTCTGGGTATTTTATGGACCTATGATGAAATAACTGAGTATTTTAAGGACGAATAATAAAATGTTTGGGTATTTTGAAGACAAGTAATGAAATGTATGGGTATTTAAGGGGCTTTTATAACTGTATTATATACTAGTAACAAGTACTAATATACTACATATAATACGGTCAAAGCCACGATTTTCAATTAAATATTTTTAGGTTAGAGGTGGTCTCTCTGACTTAATATGTTTTGTTTCCAAGTCTACTGTTATTATTATACTTTTTTCATTTTTTGTTATCATACGTATTTAACCAAGATTAATCGTACAGATACATGAACAAGAACGTATCTTCTCTATTTATTTCTTATAATTTCATAGTTATAAACGATTTTTGCTTTAACCCATTTTTATGGAACAAGTAACATTGTACAAGTAACTATGTTAGATTATCTTCCTTTTCCTTGTACAAGTAACTATGTTAGATTATCTTCCTTTTCCTTGTACAAGTAACAATGTTAGATTATTTTTCTATTCCTCTACAAGTAACAATGTTAGATTATCTTTTTTTTCCTTGTACAAGTGACAATGTTAGATTATCTTTTTATTCCTTGTTCAAATAACCGCATTAGATTATATTCCCCTATAATGTATAAATAGTAATAATATATTATGTTCCTCTTAACTGTATAAATAACAATGTTAGATTATGTTTCCCTTCCTTAAGTAAATAACAATGTTATATGCTTTCTTTTCCTTGAGCAAATAACAAGGTTGGTTGGTGTTTCGCTTCCTTCTTTGAATAACAGTGTTAGATTATGTTCCCATTCTCTTTATTTTTTGTTATGATCTCCAACTTCCAACTGGATCTTTGGTGCCTACATACATGTTCGGATGTTTAGAAACACCAATGTTTTATATATATGTGTCAAAACTGACGTTACACATGTACACACATAACATTAAAATAAGAGATATTCATTTTTTTTCAAAATAAAACGTACACAATCAATAAAATTTTTAGTAGTTCTATATAAAGGTACCTTGGATCTTTGATCTGAATTTGATGTCTTTGGTCAGTAAACTGTGCACATGAACAAGTATGTAGTTTGTTGTGACTCGTATTTTCTGAAACGTCTTGTTCGTCGAAAGGCTGTACTTGTTCTGTGTTACATTCACGTGCTAGATGTCTTATGTCAACAACATGTGTTTCATCATGGGCCAAAGCTTACCTGCACTTCATATTATATAATTTACATGAACGGCGTTCGTGTAAATCATGCAAGTCGTTCTTGTCCAATTTCTTCCGTCAGCTGTGTAGTCAAGTACATGCAGGTATTGACTCCTTGACTCATGACTGTCTTACACTAGCAGGAATACGAATTAAATACACAAATAATGAATGGCATGTTGAACAATGGACACATAACTTTAGCCAACAAATAATTATTCTCCGCTTCAGAGTCTTGTTGTTGTTGTTGTTTTGAATTAAGCACAAAGCTACACAATGGGCTATCTGTTCTCTGCCCACCACGGGTATCTAAACCCGGATTTTAGCGTGTAAGTCCTCAGACACACCGTTGAGCACTGGGGGGCCTATTTCAGAGCCACGAAAGTACTCAAGAGAAAACTAGTCTATAACTGTAAATACAATTTAAAGGAAGTCATATACTCGAAATATTTTTGCTAGAATCATGATAAAACATATTTAACAAGGCTTCAAACAACAACTTTGTATTTTACTGAAAACATGTGACAGCAAGTACGTCCCGTTGTTGTATCACACACCATATGTCACTCACGCCCTTGTTCGTGAGCTATTCGTTTTTTTAAATTTAAACCTGCTTATGTTCATGTGATAGTCACAAAACAAAATCATTCCATCCTTTTAATTTTAACTCAAAGATATGTTATGCGCATTACATTATCTCGCGTGACCAGACGTCATCTTGATGGTCTTCACAGAATTGCAGAAGAAACTAAACATTTAGAATCTTCAAAATAGCTAGTGACGAAAGTTTTAGCAATCAGCAATTATTAACATTGAAAGACTATTCTATATAATATATGAAATAAAATAACAATAAACAACAAAGCGATATGTAAATTTCATTCGAACATTTTTAAAAAGCTACAAATATCCTTCGATTAGTTTCTCTCCCGATGACTCAGAAATAAGTACAAAAGCTTATAACGCAATAATCAAGTTTCGATACGCGCTGAAGAACTACTACAGATAACCATTTTGTGGCTTTGTGCTGAACAATAAACAGATAATATTTCCAACTGTAAAACAAAAACGCTTTGTTTAATAAATATTCTCCGTGTGGATAGAAATTACAGAAGGTTCAGGAATGTTTACACTACTTTATGGATGTGGTCAAAAACAAAAAAAAATTATGGTGAAATACAAATATCTAACAATAGTCCATGGTGTGTAAAATACTGGTGTCGACATGTATAGTATTATATACTACAACCCTAACTAAAATACAAATATCTAGCATTTGTCAATGGTGAGTACAATTCTATAACAAAAGGAAATAATTTTTTAAAAGCAAAAACGTAAACAATATAAAATCCAATGTTTACATCCAGTTTACAACGTTAAGAGAAAATCTACAATAATACAAGTTTATAGGACTTTCTGTAGCATAACTGTAATTATCATAACTCACCAGGAAGACTAACAGGTAAGTACAAAAACCACTGTAAGTTACCTGAACTTGGTCTTCCCAGTCTTGTTTCCCAAAGTTATTTGACGTTATGGACATTTTCAAATCGTAAAATAATGAAAGTTTTAAAAATTTTAAGTGGTCTCCATAATAATGTGTCAAAGACTTATGTGGTATTAAAGTTTGTCAGAGCTTTGAAGATTTTAATAAAAAAATTACAGAAGAACCATGAAGAATCGCACATCGTGGACATTAATGACTTGATACAACTATGCTAAAGTCTCATCCAGATCTTGGGAAGAAAGGTATGGATGGAATACACCAAGAAGGAGAACACAAACCTAATAGAAAAAATAAAAACTTAGATATATTTGAAGTAGCACCAGGGCTGGAAAATCAGAATACACTCCACTGCCAAATTTATGTATACTCTCAATCGTCATTCCCATATGTGCTTTTTGAACTTCTCATTCCAAAACAATAGGCATTAATATGGAGTTGTTTCCTTTCATTCTGCTATAACAGCTTTCACTTTTATAGGAAGAATTTTCACTAGATATTGAAACATGGTTGCTCGGAATTCACTCCCAACCATCCATAAGATCATTAGTGACGTCGGGTACTGATGTCGGGAGAGAAGGTTCGGCTCCCAGTCTAAAAATAATATGAAATAAAAGAGAAATAACGAACAGAGCAGGGTGAATACTGAGTGAGAATGTTACAGGAAAAAATAATAACAGTATTAGCTTTCCATAATTACTGTCAACAGAATACCTAGAAATTAGTTGTTTTGACAACGGACAAAGCTAGTTCGTCCTAAAAACAGTCAGTTACATTGAGACTTTAAACAGTTTTATAACATTACCGTTGCAGCTCACCTGTAGAGACAAGTTTTTTGTCATTATCAAATCACGAAGGTTAACTTTGTATTAAATCTGGCCCACGCTAGGCTCTAGAATTAAAAATCATGTTTTTAGACATTTATCGTGTTTCAGTTATGACATGTTTCATGGTTTGAATCTTATTAAAGGTTATATTTGTCTTTGGAACAGTTCTAGACTTTATTATTTATTTTTCCTCCCTAAATTCGGTACAAGCTACAAGTGATTGTTATCTCATTGCTTGTGCGAAGATCTAGGCAATGCACGTCACTTGTTCCACGTGTTCAGTATCTACCAGTCGTGAAGACATACATAATTAATAAAATTCTCTTTACCATTCGAGTAGGCAAACACTGCAGGTGAAACACGTATTTCCTTAAGTAAGTCAAAGTTACAATTTTTAGGATTTCTAAATTCAAGTATTTTGGTATATGGATTTTATTAATAGTAATGTCTAATTCTATCAGTGTATTCATATCTTTATGCATATTTCCTTCATATGTTTAGTTACATATCATTTTCATACCTTGTCCGCCGTGATAGTTTTCTTTTTATTTCTGTTTTGATCTAGCTTTCTAATGGTATATTCTTATAATAATATAGTCATTAAGCCTAATTAGAATCATAATAGCAAAATTATTAATGTTCATAACAGTTCTAGTTATAATTATTAGATCTTCTTTATCACGTGTATTTCTTACAGCGCTTTCGAAGTTTTTGATCAATCTATTTTGTTGAATGTGAAACTGTTTAGGTTTTAACCAGAACAGATAGTTAGTGCTTCTGTCACTGTTTCACACTTACTTTAGAAAAAATCTCAAAATTCGTTTTCAGTGTCCTTGAATAATTGACATCCACGTGGATGTCTGTCTTAGTCTATTCCACAATGATTATTTTAGAAACTGAATATTTTTACAAGTTTTATGTTTCATAAAATCTCCAGATGAGACATTTATTTTGCAAACGTTCCAACGTAATACCACTTGTTATTAAAATTAATATTTCGTGTATCACAATAAAGTTTGTGATTTGGTCAAATATAAAATCACAATATTTGTTATCAGTGATTGTTAAAACTGAATCTCACTAAGTAGAGGAGATAGGGTTAATCAGACCTATTTAAAATATATTAAATTTAATATATATTAAAAATTTACATTTTTATGCTGTTAGTTTGGTTCTTTTGGCAGATTGTTCACCCATTCTTTTTGGTGCTCCATTTCAGTCTTCATTTTAGAACGTTTCTTTATGAAACGACGTATTGAATTGTTTAATGCCCTATGTGTCGTCATCACCTTAATAAGTGTCTCTCTAATCACAAAACCATTCACTAACTTTAGAAACAATGAAGACAGCCAAAGATCCACAGATCTCACGGTTGGATACACCTTGACTCTTGTTGCCTGCTTAATTTTAGCAGTATACTACGTCACTGTACAGAAAATCAAATATACCAGATCTTCAGTTGTCAGCTTGGGTTACACTCTATTAACAATGACGGTAAACCCTGTTATAATAACAGTAACCAATGACTGTGGTAAAGATGGCTTGGTCACTGTCATGTCAAATGTTTTGGCCAGTTTGTGCTAATTATTGCACTAAAAATAGAAAATGCTGGACTGGTATTCATCGCTAGGAATGTTGATATAGTCAAAGCGTTTATCTACCAATCATTCTTATTGAAGGAGGAGGTACAGTGGACCAGTGTACTGGGGTCAGTTTTTGTATGTACAAGTGTTGGTTTAATCAGCTGGAAGAAGTGGAAAACCGAGACTTACATCTCTGAACAGTGGCAAATAATGGACGATGACAGAAGTGTTGATAAATTGTATTGAGTTACAAATCAAAAAATGTTTATAGTTACAGTTGTGGTTAATGATTACAATTATTTTCGTCAGATAGATTGAATTTACCAATCAAAAAATGTTTAAAGTTATTATTGTGGTTAATGATTAAAATTACTGTCCTCAGATTGATTGTATATGTATTTTATTAAATCTTCTATTAAAACTTTATCAGCCAGACTCAAAATGACATTTATTTTGTATAATCACGTTGGATGGCTATATTTGAGGTTATTAATTTTTCGTTGATGTATCTTTCAATAATTTATCATAAAAGCACAGTTCAAACCAAATAGAATTTGTATTTTCTGATACCTTGTGTGGAGCTGGGTTTAATCATAGGATATTTTTAACGTATGTAAAAACTAATGAATATAATTTTACAAATTACGTCAAGTTCGATATTTCTTATAACATATGGTGGTCATATTTATAATCAAATATGAAACAGACATTGACAAAAAGTTATTTTCATCATACCAAGTCAATGTACAGAAGATTTTAAATTACCTTACTCAGCCTCAAGCTTTGAGATTTTAATTTATTTCACGTTTATCCTTTCACTTAAACCTTGAAGCGCTCGTGCTCTGTGTTGTATCCACTGTTTTATTTCACACACATATACTTTACTCGTAACGACAATATGAGGGAAAAAATACGTTCGAATTTAATGTTTTGTGTTTGTATTATGTTTGTAAATTAAACGTGGTTGAAAAAAATGGATATGTTATTCTTTAGGGATTTCTTTCTTTCTTAAACACAAATGTTTTCGCGAAATGTTTCAATAAGGAACGTGAGAAACTGAAAAGAAATATTTTGATTGATTCGTGGTAACACTGAGGAGTAACCGTCATATGAGGTTGAAGAGATTTTATCAAAGAGTGCATATTCTGTATTCTTCAAATAACAAAAACAATGAAAATATCAATTGTAAACAATTCTCTTGTTGTGAACCACGTTCATATGGAGTGGTATTTAAAGTACGTGAATCAAAAATAGACAATCGTGATAGAGCAATATATTTACTTATCTTATAAAGCCCCTGGTTTTAGATAACCATTGTATAGCTGAATATTGTCAAACAGCGTATCAAAGTTTGATGTTGTATCAGTAAGTTCTAGTCTGTTTCCGACATGTGGAGACTCACAAAAACAAACACAACATGCACTCAGGGTTTTGTTCTGTGGGTTTGTTTTATAGCAAAGTCACGTCGGGCAATCTGCTGAGTCCACCGAGCAGAATCGAACACCAGATTTTAGCGTTGTAAATCCGCTTGTTCTCTGCATTACATTATTAGATAAAGTTACTGACAGACAATAAAAGAGACAGATAATAGAGTAGATAGCCAGCAGTTCTCGGCCTGATGGTTCATGAAGAGCTCAAGTTTCTTTTCAGTGAATACTTTCATGTCACAATATAATTACTTATACATTACATAAAAGAGTAAATATTTGCTCATTTATATTTTAATAAGTTGATTTTTGTCTTTCTAAGTACAATAAGCTTTTACATTTGTTGGCAATTGAGATAGGGTTCCCAGACAAGGAAAGTTAAAATCTGTCAATAGTAGGCGGCGCATGTATGAATTGTCGTCTGTTATTCGACTGTTATTACTAGATGTTACAACAGTGCTCAGTGCTCACGAAATCTTTCATTGATTAAAATAATTATTGTCTAGACGGACATTACTAGAATCGACTTAAAATGACCTTTAAGCTTAGATTCAACTATACAAACGGCAGCAAGTGATAGACATGATTCTGAAGACCGACCAATGTCAGGCGAAAACTTCTCCACATCATCACCATTCACATTCAAGCCCGTAAACTTGTAGTGAGACAATATCCTCGATAACAGGCTCAGCCTCAAAGCCTTCAAAGTCTCTCTTTGCTATTGAGTCTGGCCACAATATCTTCCTGGCTGAGTTCATGGTCCTCAAAGACACTTCCCTCCAGGCTTTATGTATGATTCTCAATCAATGGAGGATATTAAAGTGATTTTTTCAGAGCTCTCTGAGGGTTAACTTTGTGTCAGAGGTCACTTCAAATCACCTTTGAAACAGTGCTTTGGTCTGGAGCTTCTTAAAGTTCAATATAACCTACTGGTCTTTGGGCTGAATAAGAGGAGTCGTGTTAGGGCGCAAGAGCTTCATCGTAACGAAACTGTACTTCTCCACCAACCTGTTCTCCGAGAAGCGTCTTTATTAGAACTGGCACCCTCCCCATGTCTCATCACACCATGCATGGCTTTTCTCTTCCTACATTTTTCGAACCACCCCTACTGGCCTTAAAGGCATAACTTATATCAGCACTCGTTCCAGGGGTACTTTTCAAGAGGTCAGCATGCATCTCCTTTGCTTTCTCACAAATGATGGTCTCAGAAATCTTATCACCAACTAACTGGTTTTTATTTAACCAAATAAACAACAGTTTTTCTGCCTCTTCCATTGTTTGTGATTTTTGTTTCGTAAGCACTGTTACTCCTTTTGCAACATCATCTTCTTTGATGACCTCTATATTTTTCAGTATGGTGCAGACTGTAGACTTCGACACACCAAACTGTGTAGCAAGGTGAGACATGTGAATACCACTCATACTTCGCTATGAAATCTTTTTTCATCTGTACTGTGGCTCTAACAATTTTTCTTTTTTGTTTGCTGCTTTAATTTTCTTTCTATGACCGCATGTTGGCTTATTCAATCAGAATATTTAGAAAAACAACAAAAGAAAAACGAGAACGTTCACATCAGATTTTAGCGGGGGTGTGGATAGAGCGACAGGTGTAGGTAAAATGTTTTGAGCAAGCTTAAAGTGGGCCAAAAAGAGTCGAAGGGTCTTTCAGGTCATTAGACGGGTTATTTTGGGGGTTCGATAACCAAGACATTTTTTTTCTCAAACAGTATGTTCGAAAACCGAATAGTTCGAGAATGGAGTCATTCGAGAATCGAGGTACCATTGTAAATATTACTCTCTCACTACATGTTTTAGGCTTATAATTACTCGTGTTTGAATTGTTAACTTGCCTCAATACAGTATCACCTTATGGTGAACCCAAATGTGCATTCCAGTCCAATGCACCTGGTATTGAATGTTTATTATAATATCAAGTGAAAGTAGCTTCGTTTTATTCAGTTTTCTCAGTTAAATTAAAGTAATGTAGATTTCAATATGTTAAAAGAACTTTGAAAGAAATGTTTATTATCATATTAAATTTACTCTGCTTAATATATAATTAATGAGGTGTCTTAATATGTTTTTTGATCAATTACAGACTTTCTCTTAGAGCCTTTCTTAAAAATTGTCTATAAATATGTTATTCAAATATGAAGATAGTAGTGATCCACAGAAATAATTTTCAGTTATGTCACTCTGATACTGGTATGTTATGTCTATAAATATATTAATATCATATTATATACTAACAGATACTGATATGTTGTATCTGATAGATATTGAAATGTTATATCTATAAAAACATACTAGTAGTATATTATATAGTTATATATACTGATAATCTAAAATAAACTTTATAAAATTTTCCTGTTGTATGAGTTGTACACCTGTTTTGAACAATTTTGTTGAGCACATTTAACCTAATCTAATATTTTTGACTAAATATTCAATATAGCTACTCCAATTTATTGTTTTATCATATAAGTCACCTAAACTTTTAACTTTATGAACTTTTTTAACGAATTACACCACATTTCCAAATCCACTGCAGCTATTTGTTAATTTTCAATATTAATTGGAGAAGTGAGACACGTTACCCACTGTGTGATATCATCACAATAATAATGGACAGTATCTTGTGCTACTTTTACTTTATAAATAACAACTTCCGATTTTTATGCCTTTTATTTTAATGTTATTTAACTTATTTTTCAATGATTTATCCATTTACTTAGAACATAAGTTGATATGAAACCATAAATTAACTTAAAAATTAGTCTATTCAGTCAAAAGTTATCAAATGTTTTTTCTATAACCGGTAAGACAGCTGTACCACATATTCTGTAAGCCTAACTAGGTCTTGTGATAATGACCAATGTATTCTTAACATGTAGTCATTGCTTAAAAATTTCACTAATCTGTTATTTATTATTTTTCAAATATGTTAAATAAATAACTGGTGAGATTTATCAATCTCTAATTAGTTGGTTCGCTTTAATCCCATTAGGTTTTGTAATCATGGTTATTTGACTTCTTTTTTAATTTATGGTAATATATTAAAAGAATCTCACTTAAATCACAAATAAATAACCATTTTATTACATTTTTGTCACGTTATACCCCATTTGTTCTTTAAACTGGTCGTCAATAGTAATATATTTATAATTAAAATTCCATGGATTATTACAATTATCAGAAACATTCTTAACATTAACAAAATTTTTTTCTTTTAATTTTACTTCATTTATACTACTGTCATTTATATACTTATGCCATTTATTGTTAAAATATTTTTTTAGTTGTACACCTGCAGGTTTCATCCATTATGGCTACGTCATTATTAGAACTTAAAATTGGATAGTTAAATATATGATTACTATTATTACATTTTTACAATCTTTGTGCTGATATCTAAAACACATAGGACAGGTTGTAGGTTGTTGTGTCTCAAGAATTTTGCAATATAAAACTTTTGTTCACTTCTGTAATTACCCTCAGTTTAAACAAAAACAGACACGTGAAATAAAGAGATTCAATTGCTTAGCACAAGACCGGTTTAAGGAAAAACCTGTTCTTTTTTTTCTTACGACACAGAGATATGGGAAAAAAGAAGAGAGTACAGGTCAGCTAAGGTGATTTTAGAAAGATTGTAGTTATTGATAGTGACATACTTATTATGATATTTTTACTGTCACTTTTTAAAAATCAGCATACCAAAATAACCACCCACAAATCCCAGATAAAATTGAGTGGCCATAAATGGCGGTTTTTGATTATAGCAGAAGGCAGGATTTCATATGTTCTACCTTTATGAATTCCACCCCCCCAAGTGATTCATACTGACGTAACACTGTTAAATACAAACACTATCACATTAATTGTTCGATACACATAGTGCACGTGATCTCTCTTATTACATTAAAACAACAAAACACTGAAACATGAATATGATTTTGTGCAAGATTTCATACAATATAGAACAATAATATAACACAGAGTAGATGTAAAGGTGTTCTGTATTTCCATATTTTCTATAATATTCAGTCGTAGTTAGTTGAAATATAGCATGATATGTTAAGCCTTATTCCGTTATTAATTTCCTTATTTTTGCCTAGTAAAACCTACAACATTGACTGTTGTTAACTGGTGTAAATTGTTGTTTAAGTTGTTATATCATTAAAAAAAAACGTCAGAGACTGGATGTAGCTACAATGCACACAAGAACAACAGAGAAGACAGGGAGAATGAGGGATCACGTTGTGTTACAATAAATTTGAATATGTAAATCACCATGTCACAAAACAACCACACACAATATAGATAGAAATTATTTATCAAAAAGTTATTGACATTTTTTGTTGTTATGCAAATATCAAGATGCTATCGAAAATTGTAGCTTTTGGGAAAGGTAAGTAACAGCCATTTTTGTGGCATAATATTCAAAACTCGAATTTTTAACAAGTTTTAATTTCATGAACTAAATTTACAAGAGAAACACTTGTACTTAAAGCCATTGGAAACAAAGGAATGACAGTTGTCTTGTGGTAGCAGAACCATCAGAAAGAACCTGAGACATGTCTTGTCCCAGTTGGGTAAAGTAAAGTGCAATGTGTGTAACAAGTGAAAAATCGCAAACACAAATATTATTGGTCAAAGTCATTCACGTCTCCACACAGTATTATACAAAGTAATCAAAACGAAACTTTTATGGAAACCAGTCACGTGTGTATTTTCTTCCGGCCATGACGTATCTCAAACAGCTGAAAGAAGAAACGGGTATACATGCTATTCAGTATGAATACCATATTCACAGATTCAACGCCTGCAGATGTCTATATGATCAAGTGCTGGAACACTATAGTCCTTGTATATTGGATAAGTTGCGAAAAATTTGCATGGAAAACTGCTGTGCTGTGGACATGAAAACTTTACAGTGGAACATTTTCTTAATGTTCAAGGATTACTGTTAAGATGCGTTGTCGTCAGATAAAACATTAAAAGACGCAGTGTGGTTAGAATATCATTTAATATAACATTTTCATCCTCACACTAAATACCCAAAAGGTAACTTAATAATTTCTTCAAATAATTTTTACATTTCCTTAACCATGTTGTCTGTTTTTGCACGAGACTCGACGTCCAGACACTAGGCCGCCATACATTCCATTTATAGTCAAATGATTGAGCTACCTAATTCTAGAAATTTCTAAACGTTATTTTAAATGAACAACAACATATTTTATTGGTTTAAACTTTGAAACAATAATATAAACAACAACATGGCATTCTAAACGCTTTATGCATAACACAGTGTAATATGTGCAGGTCTTTGCCTGTTAAATACGTTACCTTTTCTTTCTGGTCGTGTCATGAAAAGTAAGGATGAGAAATAAGTGAAGTGCCTTCAGACAACATTATACCTTGTGGTTAAAGTAGATTGGTTAGATACGTATTCCGCCATAGCATGAGTATTGCTTCAATAAAAAGTGTACTATCCATTTTCTTTATGTCAGAGTGTTGTCTTAAAAATCTATTGTCGAACACTGTTATAAACTACTATTATAGTTCATTATATTCTTCAAATATTAAATATGATAGGATAGCCAGTCACATATCTAGTGTTACAAAACCAAATAAAAAAATTGCCTGCTGTTAATATACAGTTAACATCTTTGATAAGAAAAACTAGCCTGTTGGTAATCTGCCGTTAACTTTTAAAATAAGAAAGGCTA
>VWRL01001310.1:0-47541 GCA_011833715.1 Carcinoscorpius rotundicauda
TAACACCTTCACACTTTTTTGAACACTGCAAATCAAATAAACACAACATAACCACAGAAAACACCTAGTTGTTGTTGTTTTGGAATTAAGCACAAAACTACACAATGGGCTATCTGTGCTCTGCCCACCACGGGTATCTGAACCCGGATTTTAGCGTGTAAGTCCGCAGACATACCGCTGAGCCCCTGGGGGGCAAAACACCTAGATACTAAGTAGGGAAACAAATACAAACAAACACGAAATCAAAGAAGCCCTACTTATACAGCAGTTAATCTAAAATTAAACCAGTATAAAGGAACACCTTTATACCTACACTAATTAATAACCTAACACCCACCTGTGACGTCCCCTACAATCTCCCTAAGACGTGTGTCCGATAACTGTCAATTGCAATCTTTCTCTTTGCTAATCTGAAGATGATCTAAGGAAGCCAGGTGGTTAAGACAATCGACTCGTACTCTGAGGAAACCTTGTTCGTGTTCCCTTTACACCAAACATGCTCGCCCTTACAGCCATGGGGGCGTTATAATTTGACGTTAAATCCCACTATTCGTTTGTAACAGAGTAGACGAGGAGTTGGTGGTGGGTGGTGATGACTAGCTGCTTTTCCTCTAGTCTTACACTGCTAAATTAGGGACGGCTAACGCAGATAACCCTCGTGTAGTTTTGCACGAAATTCACAAATAAATAAACAAAATTAAAATCGTATTTTCTAACTATGTGCGAGATAACGTGAGGATAAGACTGATGAGACAGGAGAAAGAGGGAAAGTTATGATCAGAATGAATAATTTGTACCTGAGATGGAAGATACAATACATATTACTATCAATATACTACCTGAGAAGGAAGGTACAACACACATAACTATCAATATAATACCTGAGATGGAAGGTACAATACACATAACTATCAATATAATAACTGAGATGGAAGGTACAATACACATAACTATCAATATAATACCTGAGATGGAAGGTACAATACACATAACTATCAATATAATACCTGAGATGGAAGGTACAATACATATAACTATCAATCTAATACCTGAGATGGAAGGTACAATACACATAACTATCAATATAATAACTGAGTTGGAAGGTACAATACACATAACTATCAATATAATAACTGAGTTGGAAGGTACAACACACATAACTATCAATATAATACCTGAGATGGAAGGTACAATACACATAACTATCAATATAATACCTGAGATGGAAGGTACAATACACATAACTATCAATATAATAACTGAGTTGGAAGGTACAATACACATAACTATCAATATAATAACTGAGTTGGAAGGTACAACACACATAACTATCAATATAATACCTGAGATGGAAGGTACAATACACATAACTATCAATATAATACCTGAGATGGAAGGTACAATACACATAACTATCAATATAATACCTGAGATGGAAGGTACAATACACATAACTATCAATCTAATACCTGAGATGGAAGGTACAATACACATAACTATCAATATAATAACTGAGTTGGAAGGTACAATACACATAACTATCAATATAATAACTGAGTTGGAAGGTACAACACACATAACTATCAATATAATACCTGAGATGGAAAGTACAACACACATAACTATCAATCTAATACCTGAGATGGAAAGTACAATACACATAGCTATCAATCTAATTATTTGTACATTAGTAACGACTTAGTTATTAATTCATCAATCTGAGAAGTAATTACCAGTGTGTTTCATATACAGATCTGCAATCTGTCTGTATTTGTCGGCACGTGGTGAGAAAGTGAAGGTTAAGAGTCAGTGAAAATGATCATATGATATCCAGGAGCACAGCTGTACTTGGTGGAAGTAGACCCTCACAGCTGTTCTGGTGGAAGTAAACCATCACAGCTGTACTTGGTGGAAGTAGACCCTCACAGCTGTTCTGGTGGAAGTAAACCATCACAGCTGTACTTGGTGGAAGTAGACCCTCACAGCTGTTCTGGTGGAAGTAAACCCTCACAGCTGTACTGGTGGGTGTACACCGGCACAGCTGTACTGGTGGAAGTAGACCCTCACAGCTGTACTGGTGGGTGTAGACCCTCACAGCTGTACTGGTGGGTGTAGACACTCACAGCTGTACTGGTGGAAGTAGACCCTCACAGCTGTACTGGTGGGTGTAGACCCTCACAGCTGTACTGGTGGGTGTAGACACTCACAGCTGTACTGGTGGAAGTAGACCCTCACAGCTGTACTGGTGGGTGTAGACCGGCACAGCTGTACTGGTGGAAGTAGATCCTCACAGCTGTACTGGTGGGTGTAGACCGGCACAGCTGTACTGGTGGAAGTAGACCCTCAACAGCTGTACTGGTGGGTGTAGACCGGCACAGCTGTACTGGTGGGTGTAGACCGGCACAGCTGTACTGGTGGAAGTAGACCCTCACAGCTGTACTGGTGGGTGTAGACACTCACAGCTGTACTGGTGGAAGTAGACCGGCACAGCTGTACTGGTGGGTGTAGACCCTCACAGCTGTACTGGTGGAAGTAGACCGGCACAGCTGTACTGGTGGGTGTAGACCGGCACAGCTGTACTGGTGGGTGTAGACCCTCACAGCTGTACTGGTGGGTGTAAACCGGCACAGCTGTACTGGTGGGTGTAGACCGGCACAGCTGCACTGGTGGGTGTAGACCCTCACAGCTGTACTGGTGGAAGTAGACCGGCACAGCTGTACTGGTGGGTGTAGACCCTCACAGCTGTACTGGTGGGTGTAGACCGGCACAGCTGTACTGGTGGAAGTAGACCCTCACAGCTGTACTGGTGGAAGTAAACCCTCACAGCTGTTCTGGTGGAAGTAGACCCTCACAGCTGTACTGGTGGGTGTAGACCGTCGTATTAGTTTCATGCAGTATAGTGTTCATGTATCCATGTTGGTTATCAAACTTTCGGTGTTGTGTTTAACATGTTAGTACTGTGACACAATATGACGACATGCTCGAATATCGTGTGACTCACCTACAAGTAGTAATTAACACATCTTACTCCTTTCATCATATTCTACATTAGATTACTACATCTCATTACTACAATATAAACATCAAACAATAACACCAATACAATTAAACGGTTGTCTGCTGAAGTGTAAATCGACAATTGTTTGTGTTCAGCTCAGTGTGACACACAACATGCACTGTGAGAGTTTGTCATCTGAAATTTATGCGACGTAAATTTATGTTTGAACTATCCATTTGGTTTTTTTTAATGTGTTTCCTTAATTTAAAATATGTAACGTCTTCTCAATTTAGGTTTCAACGTGGCCAGGAATAACCACTCTTGTCTGACGTCATTACTGAGTGAATGTGTGAAAAACATAGGAGGAAATGGAGTGAATGATACGTTAATAAGTAAACCAGCAATAGGAGTATAAGCTGCTGATGGGGGGAGTAGTGTAGACTTCAAGTAGAATAAGTAAATGATAAACATATGGAATAAAGAGACATACTGGAAGAACTGAGCTTAAATAGGAACTTGTTTTCAAGTAGAATAAGTAAATGATAAACATATGGAATAAAGAGACATACTGGAAGAACTGAGCTTAACAGAAACTTGTTTTCAAGTAGAATAAGTAAATGATAAATGGAATAAGGAGACTACTGGAAGAACTGAGCTTAAATAGGAACTTGTTTTCAAGTAGAATAAGTAAATGATAAACATATGGAATAAGGAGACTACTGGAAGAACTGAGCTTAAATAGGAACTTGTTTTCAAGTAGAATAAGTAAATGATAAACATATGGAATAAGGAGACTACTGGAAGAACTGAGCTTAAATAGGAACTTGTTTCATGGCGCCATCAGATCACCGTATTTACATGAAATTTTAATTACGGTTTAAGACGACCGGCAATCTCATGAGCTATAAAATCATCATGATCTCTCCACGTTGTGGAGACTGAACGTAAAACTGGAGACACAGTTCTCTCCTGGTAGGTGATGAAAATTAGGACGTTTATTAAGTTTTAGTCAAGTGTAAATAAAGAGGAATAGGGCTGGAGGTTCTCTTTACGTTGTGCCCAGTACGGTTATTTGGACAATACTTAGAGACCTCTACATCTACACCTATGGTACGTTGTGCTCAGTATGGTTATTTAGACAATACTTAGAGACCTCTACATCTACACCTATGGTACGTTGTGCTCAGTACGGTTATTTAGACAATACTTAGAGACCTGTACATCTACATCTAATGTACGTTGTGCCAAGTACGGTTATTTAGACAATACTTAGAAACCTGTACATCTATAGCTAATGTTCGTTGTGCTCAGTACGGTTATTTAGACAATACTTAGAGACCTGTACATCTACACCTAATGTACGTTGTTACACAATACGGTTATTTCGACAATTCTTAGAGATCTGTACATCTACATCTAATGTACGTTGTGCCCAGTATGGTTATATAGACAATACTTAGAGACCTGTACATCTACATCTAATGTACGTTGTGCCCAGTTCGGTTATATAGACAATACTTAGAGACCTCTTCATCTACATCTAATGTACGTTGTGCCCAGTACGGTTATTTATACAATATCTAGAGATTTATACATCTATATCTAATGTATGTTGTGCCCAGTACAATTATTTATACAATATCTAGGGTCCTGTACATCTACACCTAGTGTACTAAATGAAATTAACCAGCGAGGTTTCTTTGCTACATGAAAGACGTGGAAAGATCGTGCTAGTTTTATCGAGTTATTGAGACATGAATAGGCTTACAATGTATACTTACAATGAATACTTACAATGTAATAGGCTTCTTTCATTACAGCTATGCGTGGGTAGGTTCATGCTCTTATCGACGAGAGTACGTGTTTTTCAGAATTATTGATAACTTCTGTAACGTACAAAAATATTGCTTGTTTATGATAACGAATTGGGAAGGCCTCGTATCTACCTCAAAATTCCAAAATCCGAATTTGATTTATCGTGGTGAACAGGGTGTAGATACCCTATTATGTGGCTTTTCACTTAAAAATAAACGAAAACTAGTGCATAAATAAACAGGTTTTCAAAAACAGTTATTTTTCGAACCTAGTTATTTTAAAAGACATGAAAGAGATTTTTTCGAGAAAGTGTGATTTCTTCTAAAATCGAAATTTGTACAGATAATTATTTTAAAAATAAAATTATGAAATTTTAGCGGCACCTTTACTTTAGCCCATGTGTTGTGCTAGGCTTAAAATAACTATCAATATATATTTGTTTTTCACAAATGTAGAGTGCTAAAATTATATTTTCGTAACTCTACAATGTTAGCTAAAACTCAGGGGTCCTTTCACCTTAGCTTCGTCCATCCTCTGAAGGATGTAGGTATCTCTCAGAACGTTATAACAATAACAGGTTCGACCATCCACTAGTAGAATATAGCCATCTCTCAGATCGTTACGATAATGACAAGTTGATCTAGCTGGATGGCAGGACGTTTTTCAGGACTATAATAGAGCGCTTCAACCACCAGACCATTCCAAGTCTAAAAGATATTTTAATGGAAAGTCAACTTAATAGCTTTCTAAACAGAAGGTGTCTTAGTGAGATCTTCCACTGGTAAATGTACTAGTTTAGGGTGATTTGTAGTTCTTCTAGTTATCACAATGGGTTATGCGATATTGGAACCATCTTTGAATGGTGTAAAACATGTGTAGTTCTTCTAATTATCATGCTCCCTAGTGACGCAGTAGTATATCTGCGTACTCTCACTGTTAAAATCCGATTTCGATACCTGTGATGGGCAGAGGATATATAACCCTTTGTGTAGCTTTGCACTTATTTCAAAGAAATCAAACTAATTATCGTAATGGGTTATGTGATGTTGGAACCATCCGTGAATGATGTAAAACATGTGGAGCTCTACTGCTGGTTATTGTGGTGTTGGAGTACTTGTACGGGTTAATGTGCGACACAACACGCCTGCTTAAGGCATGGGAGTATATAGTTTATCTAATGATTAATATGTTGGTGAAACGCATATGCGTAGGACGTGAAAAATATGTTACTTGTTAGCATACTGTTAATTCACATCTGTAAAGAAATTGAGGAAGTTGGCCAACAGAGTCATTTTTAGTTTAAATGGAACACTTCACGTTGCAAAGTGATTATTGCAAAGATTCAGTTCTTTATTTTAAAACGATTTTATAGCCTCACTGTTCGGGGCGTTCTCTGAAGACCACGCGTCTAGACAAAGTCTTGCAGCGTAGTTTTATCTGCAGAAGTGTTCAGTGTAAGAGTGCCATGTCCAAAGCACGCCACTTCTCCCTGCAATCTTCCGTAACCTATCTAGTGTGTACGTTTGATGGCTAGTCAGCCCCAATTTTAGCATTCTGATTGAACAGAACTTCGTCGGGTTGTCTTTGTATTCAAAAATATTAATACCCATTTCTTAGGTTGCTGAGATGCTGTTACATTTTTTGTATTTCGGCATCAAGGCGTTTGTTTTCTTGTTCTGCCTCATACGTTTTTCTTCTGCCTCTAGTCGTTTGGTTTCTTTTTCTGCCTCAAGACGTTTGCTTTCAATTTCTAAACGAAATTCCATTTCCATTTCCATTCCTTCTAATTCAAAATCTGGGTCAAAATGAGGGGCGGGGCAATTGTTGTACAACTTTTTGAGGTAAAAACTTTTGTCTAAATAATCGTACTGAGCACAACGTACATTAGGTGTAGATGTACAGGTTTCTAAGTATTGTCTAAATAACCGTACTGGGCACAACGTACATTAGGTGTAGATGTACAGGTCTTTAAGTATTGTGATTTCCTTATCAGCTTTAATGCGTTCTATTTGTATTTCGGCATCAAGGCGTTTGTTTTCTTGTTCTGCCTCAAGTCGTTTGGTTTCTTTTTCTGCCTCAAGACATTTGCTTTCAATTTCTAAACGAAATTCCATTTCCATTCCTTTTAATTCAAAATCTGGGTCAAAATGAGGGGCGGGCAATTGTTGTACAACTTTTTGAGGTAAAACTTTTGGGCTGACCAAATGTTCAACAACAATTCGTTTGATATCTGCTTTCTTCATTGCTTGCTTCACTTCCAAATTAAAATGTTTTCCAACATCAAGCAATGCAAATTTTTTTAATTCACTGATCAATTCGAAAGAGGGATTATGATTAAATTTGTCTATAAAATCTTCGAGTTGGAATGCCATTATGAATATACAAGCTGTCTATCTGTATAGAATATAAATCTAATTTTAGAATAGAATTAAATTGTTTGTTCGATATCCCGGACGGGCCCCCAATTTTCTGTTACGTTTTTTTTTTGCTTTATGTTTTTCGTAGACTAAACGCAACAGAAAGACACAGATAACAGCTTGTATAATTTATAACAATAAGCTATTATATATATGACAGATATAATAAATTATATAACAACAATGACAGATATTAAGTTTAAACCTTCAAAATTAATTACAACACAAAATGGTACTGGCCTGTATCTAATATAATGATCTAGAATGAAAGTCCAAAAGTCCAGATCAGAAATCCACATTCTAGTCTGGGTGATTATTTGGTCCCACGAAGAAATACCGAAGTTTGAATGGAGAAGTTCAGGAACAATCCACAGTTCAATAAATTCGACTACCACGGTAAGTTCTTTTCACGATGTTTTCGACGAATGTCTCAACTTGTTGTTTTCCAAATTTTCCCGTTCTCCCTAAAACAGTCCTACACGTGTTGGCCTTCAGTTTAACTAGTAATTCGAGTGAATCGTAAATATTGATGAAGTAAAATCACATCAGCTTCTCTAGATCTAGCTCTAATCACAAATCCAAGTTGAATAAACTCACAGCAAACACTTAAACTTTCTCAAACGAATGACTGACTCTTCTTCTTTTCTTCGAATAAAAACTAATGACTCTTTCTTTCCCGCATCTTCATCTGTTTATATATTGTAGGCCTAGACTTCTCGAACCATCGTGTAACTTCCCAACATTCCAGAGAAATCCGCGCATGTCCGTTCTTGCACGAGACTTGTCGTCTAGACAGTAGTTCGCCACATTCCATTTATAGTCCATTGATTGATCTACCTAATTCTAGAAATTTCTAAATGTTATTTTAAATGAATAACAACATATTTTTAATTGGTTTTAAACTTTGAAACAATAATATAAATATGGAAATATAAATAATAGATATGAAAATCCAAACACAACACGACACGTTGTCGTTTACAAAATATTTACACGACATTTACATAACAGATATGTAATGATTGAATGGATTTGTAATTGAAAGTAACTTTTGCAACCTTTTTAAATTAGTATTTCTATTTTGTTGTGTTTTGTTGTTTGGAACAAGGGGATAGCTTTTATTACCAGTCTTTTGTTCGTAATTTCTCACCTGTCATAATATGCTATATCTTTCTTATCACGGCTGGAGTACGATTAATTGTATGTCTCTTGTTGGAAAGTCTTGGTGCTTCAAATTGATCCATATTTGAAGTCTGAATACATGTTTATGATGTGACTATATGTATATTTACATTGGATATGACTACTACATGCTCTTTCCTAATGATACATTTTCGTGGGTATCACACGACAGACGTAATAATGTCAAACAACGTTAACATGTAGTTCTGATATATTCCGTTACACCACATCGGCAAGAAACATGTGAGGTAATCTGACTTTAAAAGCCAATATATGACCCAGTCACCTCGGACAAAAATCTTTCTAACGATGTCAAATTGGTAGCATTTGATTGAGATATTTGTGAAATACAAACTTCTTATTTATTTAGATGTAGTTAACTTATTTACAATCTGTTAGTGACACTTTTTGCAGCAGTTAAATGGAAAACGTCATGACAACGATTGAATTTGCAAAGCTTTATTTTCTCCTAGCACTCTTAATTTTACAATATAAAGGGACACAATGAGTCATACAGGGATAGTTAACTGGTTACAAAACTGAGCATATAGAAACAGCGCAATTTACCAACAAGTTCTAAAAAGACGTCGCTTTCAAATGTCATTTAACTAAAATAAGCTTTGCTAGACGTATAGCATAAAAGAAAAAAAACTGCAAATTGTTATTTTAAAAACGTATGACGTCCAAACGTTTCATCTTGCTTTGTTTACTCAGATTTCTAGGCTACATCTGTAAGGCTAAGAATTTTAAGTAAAACACAACAACTTATTTTTCACAAAGTCAAGAAATCTATTTGATTTAAGGGGGATACTAAAATGTCGGATATTATGTCAAAATAATGTTAGTTACTAGTCACCATAATTTATATTTCCAGAACATATATAAACTCATGTGCACGCGAAATTGATAAAGAAAACACGAAAAAAATTGGTGATTAAATATGTGTGTGCTTCAAAATAACCTAATGTTTAAAAATACAGCGAAAACGTAATAGTGAACTAATAAACAAAGTCTGTAGTGTGAGTCGAGCATCACTGGAAACCAGATATTGATTCTTGAAATAAATGACCTTATAAGACGAAAATGTTTTATTTAATTAGATACCCACCACTTTGCTTTACAGCTCCTTCAGAAGGTCACTAAAATACAAACGGAAACTGACAACACAAAAACTTCAAATGGTTTAAATAATAAATTAAGATAGTCCATGAAAATCGTAAGACAGACTTCACTGGAATTAGGTATTCGTGAAACAACAGTTCATAAAATTACTTAAGCGAGCGTACATGATTCAAGTCGAAGTGTTGTTGGAAGAATGGTGGATATGTTGAAATTTAACATTCTTACAATTAAATATGCTAAATCTTGAATAAATTCACTCCTTTTTGATTTTACAGATGTTCATATCTCATATAGATGTGAAGTTAGTATAGATTCAAACTGCACAGGGACTTTTATGACACTCTGTACATATAAATATAAAATAGTATTTTTACACTGAAAGAGTTTCTATTTCTTCTGCGTCGTGCCATCTTTCGGTAGTTACTTGGAATGGAAGATACAATGACATTTTTGGCGTATGTTTTGGTAATTGGACAGTAACAGTTGTGTATGTTTAGATGTTACGAAGTTAGGATACTGGAATGGTTCAAAAAAATTTGATAGCAAGAAACATTAATTACTACCATTATTTGTACATTGTATATTTCTACCCTCTCGATCATATATGTATTCCAGTTAACAATGAATCAAAAATAGTCATATAAATTTGTTATAGTATTAGGGTAATATGAGAAAATATGTGCAGCCTAGAGCGAGTTTTAATTTTATCACAAGTAAATATGTGGTTACGTCGTATGCATACGAACCTTCATAACAATTCAGAGGGTAGAAATTGGGAACATTTGGGTGCTAATGATTATCACTGTATTAGGTTCGATGGTTGGTTGCGTATGGAGGTAAATAATGATATTTTGGTTGCAATTTGTAAGACCCATGCTTTAAGGATGCAACAAGAATTGTCTGTGTCCAATTCATAGACACTGAGCAGATGTGACATTTTTTTAAGTATTCAAATTGTAGAATAACAAGACAATTGGTGTAACAATAAATTAGGATATCAAAAAAGATGTATGAGAAAAGGTTGGCTAAAAATGTAAATCATTAACAGCAATAATTTCTTGCAGTACATCAAAGGGAAAACAAAATGTAATGATGGGGCAGGATCTTGAGGCATGATAAAGGAATACTGGTATTTGATGGTTGTGAGACAGCTGGGTTCAATTTTTACTAATGAAGATATAAACAGTATTACACATCTAAAACAGTTGATGAAGGAAGTGGGATCATACAAGGTGGACTCATTAATTCTGATCTTGGTTAAGAAACAATTTGGCACTTTGGAACAAAAAGCTTCTGGACCAGATACTATTTCCCCAAAGATTTTGATTGAAGTTACTACTATATTTGTCAGTTCTTGAATAGTCAGCAGATTGAAGTTAACCATTGTAACTTGTCTTTTCAAGAGAGGTCATAAAAACTATCCCAGTAATTACAGAACAATTAGTGTACATTCTTATGGGAAAGTTTTGAAAGGTAGGTTAAAAATGCTTTGTAAAGTCATTTAACAAAGTTTTAGAATTTTACTGGATAGTGAACATGGTTTCACTAAGGGAAAATCTTGCTTTACAAATCTTTTGACATTCTTTGAAACTGTTAATGTTTATGTAGAAGACGGTAAAGATGTAGATTTGGTGTATCTGGATTTTCAGAAAGCTTTTGATAAAGTGCCCACATAACAAGCTTATAAAGAAAACTTGTCTCTGTAGATGTGGAGGATAAGTTTACTAATTGGATAAAAGAGTGGCTGGATGGAAGAAAGCAGAAGGTTGTTATAAATAGAGTTCAATCAAACTGGATTAATGTTGTAAGTGGTTGTATCTCAGGGTTCAGTGTTAGGGACCTTTTACTCTGTTTTGTTTACATTGGTGACATGAATGAAGGAATGATCAATAAATTATTACATTTACTGATGATGGTGGAGCTGGCAGTGAAGAGCATGCTGCTAATTTACAAATGATTTAGATCATTTAGTGAGTTGGGGTAAATAATGGTGGATGTGTTTTAATAAATGTAAGGTAGAGCATGTGGGTTATCACAATTTGAATTATTAGTATAATTTGGTTGGTAATGCACCTTATCAGTGTCATGAAAGCGATGGTTCTGTTTGTAATAGTTGAATCAGTCTATAGACCCATCCAACCAATGTGCTATTTATTAGGGGTAGGGCAAATAGGATTTTATTTGGTTTCTACAGATATATCAAGCACAAGTCTAAACAGGCCTATAATTTCATTGTATAGGTCACTGGTTGAGCTGTGTTTGTAATATTATGTTCATTCTTGGTCTCCTCACTTAAGGAAATACATTGAATTATTGGAAATGGTTCAAAGAAGGAGTTACTAGAATGATGCCTAGAATGGAGGGGGTTGTGATGTGACAAGAGGTTGACATCTCTCAAGTGTTTTCTTTCAACAGAGTTGTGAGGAGCTCTGAATTGAGTTGTGTCAGATTATACAGGAAGCTAGTAATACATAATTATTTTTCCTAATGAACAGAGACAACAGTCGGACTAGGGAACACAAATATAACATTTAGAAAGGTGACAATCATGTTTATCTAATGCTGTTTAATTTTTCCAACAGGATAGTTGAACTTTGGAAATGGGTTGCCTTCAGATGTTGTTGAGAGAGTAAATATAGCTGAGTTTAAGAAAAAGCTTGATAAGTGTATGAATGATAAGGGCTGACTTTAATTGTTGTAAGTTAATTTAGAGGATGGAACAATAGATCTTCTGTTTTCCAAAATTTTATGTTAAATCAGAGGTTTGTATAAAAAACACTAAGTTGTTACAAGTTTAAGAATCACTTTCCAGAGATTGTTTGTCCAGTAATAAACTTGTCATCTGCATTTGAATATAATGACCAAAAACCTTGTATAAAATCAGTTAATATATTATTAACTTTGAAACTGTGAAAGTTGACAAGACAGAAAACCAAAAGGTTTGAGAGTTGACATAATTATTTTCCCACATTCTTCTGAATTTTTTCTTACTTATTCAAATATTCTTTTGTAATTAAAAATAAATTGTAATGTAAATGATTTGAGTGTCTAAAAGTTAATTTATATATTCTAGTTTGTGTTGTGTTATTAATCTAATCAAGAAAGTATAATAAATGTGTAGCTACTGTAGTGAGTACAATAAGTGTGCAGCTACTGGAGTGAGTACAATAAGTGTGCAGCTACTGGAGTGAGTACAATAAGTGTGCAGCTACTGGAGTGAGTACTGTAAATGTGTAGCTACTGGAGTGAGTACAATAAGTGTGTAGCTACTGGAGTGAGTGCAGTAAATGTGTAGCTACTGGAGTGAGTACAGTAAATGTGTAGCTACTGCAGTGAGTACAAATAAGTGTGTAGCTACTGCAGTGAATATTTTATTTTAGTAATTGAAAAGTTAGATCCAAACACATTTGTGACAACAACAAAACCAAAACAATAATGATGTGCAGATTATATTTTTTACTAGTATTATTAGGCAAATCATTCATATCTTTGTGTTAAAAAATGATAAGAAAACCTATGTGCAACATGTTTTGGACCATCTGCAGATGAATTACACATCCAAGGTTTGAGTTGGATAAAACAAAATCATCAGTTGGATATTTTATAACATACAGTTCTTAAGACAACAAGTAGTTAGAAGGAAACTCCACTGTTACAGGTCATGAACACTTAATGGTCCTCTGAAGGTAAACATGTTTCCAACTTATGCTACAGTTTCACTGGTTAGTATGTGAAATATTAAATCTTCTATTCTTTTCTTTCCAGTGGTACCACAAGTCAGTATTATGATACATAAGATTTACTTTCCTGTCTGTTTAAAAATTAAAATACATTTGTAGCATTTTATAATCAGCAAAAATAACTTGTGTCTTTTTCTTTTAGTGGCAAAAAATTTTAGAATATGAATTAATTTCAGAAATATCAGAAATTATCTGTTGGTTTAAAAGAGTAGTGACATCTCTGAACTGGTGATTGCAGAAGTTGGACAAAGGGGTCATGGCACCATTAGACAAGAGAGTAATTAGTCTGTTTTCATCATTTGAACATGATGCTGGTAAGAAACTGTTTGTTTTTCTATTCATTTTGTAAGAAGTTATTTTTAATTTGAATTAGTGTAAACAAAAACATGAAGAAAATTAGTATAACATTGACCATATAACCACTACATTTTGTGAATGTTCCTATCTGAAACCATATAACTACTACTTTCTATGAATGTTCCTACCTGAAACCATATAACTACTACCTTCTATGAATGTTCCTACCTGAAACCATATAACTACTACCTTTTGTGAATGTTCCAATCTGAAACCATATAACTACTACCTTTTGTGAATGTTCCTATCTGAAACCATATAACTACTACCTTCTATGAATGTTCCTACCTGAAACCATATAACTACTACCTTTTGTGAATGTTCCAATCTGAAACCATATAACTACTACCTTTTGTGAATGTTCCTATCTGAAACCATATAACTACTACCTTCTATGAATGTCCTACCTGAAACCATATAACTACTACCTTCTATGAATGTTCCTATCTGAAACCATATAACTACTACCTTTTGTGAATGTTCCAATCTGAAACCATATAACTACTACCTTCCGTGAATGTTCCAATCTGAAACCATATAACTACTACCTTTTGTGAATGTTCCTATCTGAAACTCGCAGGAGATGGTAGAATTTTCCTGGTAATTATAGGCATACTAGTTCTCAATGGTGGTTAAAGCAGGATGGTGAAAGTCGGTGGAACTGCTTTTGTGATCCATTTGGTAGTTGTAGCATGGACCACAGTTTGATATGTGTGATAAACTTCTTAGCTACAGTGTGGACTACACCTTAGGACACGTGATTCACATGGTAGTATCAGTGTGGACCACAGTTTAACATGTGTGTTATTTACTTGGAAGTTACAGTGTGGACCACAGTTTTGTACAATAGACCATCTTTTTACTTACAATCAGAAGACCAGAGTCACACAAATTCAGAACTGTAATAGAAAATATTGTCCATGCAACAGATTTTAAAACTATGTTCTGTAGTCAACAGTCTCACTAGGACAAAAATATTTTACTTATCTTTTGTCATTGAAGGAAGTCAAAGTTTACTCAAACTGGATTAATGACACAAGTTACATACTTTATTGTTTTGTGTTAGGACCTTTTACTCTGTTTTATTTACATTGATGACATGGATGAAGGAATGATCAATAAATTATTACATTTACTGATGATGGTGGAGCTGGCTGTGAAGAGGAAGCTACTGATTTACAAAATGATTTATATTATTTAGTGAATAAATGGTAGATGTGTTTTGATAAATGTAAGGTAATGCATGTATGTTATTGTAATTTGGATTATTTAAACTGTCATGAAAGAAATGGATCTTGGTGTAATAGCTAATCCATCTATCTAAGTAATGTGGTCTTCTTAGTGGTAGAACAAATAGGATTAGCTATCTAAGTAATGTGCTCTTGTTAGTGGTAGAACAAATAGGATTAGCTATCTAAGTAATGTGGTCTTCTTAGAACAAATAGGATTAGCTATCTAAGTAATGTGGTCTTCTTAGAACAAATAGGATTAGCTATCTAAGTAATGTGCTCTTATTAGTGGTAGAACAAATAGGATTAGCTATCTAAGTAATGTGGTCTTCTTAGAACAAATAGGATTAGCTATCTAAGTAATGTGCTCTTATTTGTGGTAGAACAAATAGGATTAGCTATCTTAGTAATGTGCTGTTGTTAGTGGTAGAACAAATAGGATTAGCTATCTAAGTAATGTGCTGTTGTTAGTGGTAGAACAAATAGGATTAGCTATCTAAGTAATGTGCTCTTCTTAGTGGTAGAACAAATAGGATTTTAGGTTATTGTATCAACAGAAATATTGCATAAACATGTAAAGTTGTTATATCATAGCACAAGTTGTTGGTTACACTAAATTTGGAGTATATTGTGTTCTATCTTAGACTTCTTATATTGGAAATAACATATCATTGTCAGAAAGGGTCTATAATGGTGCTTGGGAAGGAGTGGTTGTCAGTTGTTTTCTCTTAAAGAAGAGTTGGACGGGACCTGACTGAGGTGTTTATGGTTGTTAATGGACTTGATGGTGTTTATACCTGACTGAGGTGTTTCAGGTTGTTAACAGACTTGATGGTGTTTATTCCTGACTGAGGTGTTTAAGGTTGTTAACAGGCTTGATGGTGTTTATTCCTGACTGAGGTGTTTAAGGTTGTTAACAGGCTTGATGGTGTTTATTCCTGACTGAGGTGTTTAAAGTTTTTAACAGACTTGATGGTGTTTATACCTGACTGAGGTGTTTCAGGTTGTTAACAGACTTGATGGTGTTTATACCTGACTGAGGTGTTTCAGGTTGTTAACAGACTTGATGGTGTTTATACCTGACTGAGGTGTTTAAGGTTGTTAACAGACTTGATGGTGTTTATTCCTGACTAAGGTGTTTAAGGTTGTTAACAGACTTGATGGTGTTTATACCTCATTTTTTGTTCTTCTACGGTAGGATTATGAGACATAAATATAAATTTTGGCAGGATAGGATTCACCTTGAGCTGAGACAACTTTATTTTTTAACAGGATAGTTAGCTCTGGAATAAACTACTTTTAGATGTGGTGGATGGATTTAAGGGAAAGCATGATAAATATTTAAGTGATTTGAGTTAGCTTTAAATGTTTTATTTTTACTTTAAAATTTAGTGTGGTGGATGGGATGGCTTAGATCAGTCAACAGTACCTTTGTTGTCCGTAAATAATGTGTGCATGCATACCATGAGACCAGTCAATTTTCCAGGGGAGAACTTCTTGTTTCTCATGAAGATAAAGTAATTAAAGATATTTGTAGCACAGGGAACACCTGTAGAATATAAACATAGCTGTATTAATATTGACCATGAGTAACCATCTAAGGGTAGACGTAAGTACAGATGTCATATTAGAACGTAAATATGGACAAACTAGAACATAAGTACAGATATACTAGAAAATAAGAGTACTTGAGAATGATTACACCAGTGATGGAATGTTTGTATATGTTAAAGAACAAATTTACTATAAAAACTATAACTTAGAATATAAATATAGACTTGTTTATGTAAAAACGGCTCATTTGTGTTGAGAAAATATTTTACAAAGAAGAGCGAACAACATTTCGACCTTCATCGGTCATCGTCAGGCTCACAAAGAAAGAGGTAACTGAGTGGAAGCTGACCACATGTTTGGAAGGGGTTGTGTAACTGAGTATTGTAATGTAGAGGGCAGTGTTAGATGTTTGAATATATAATTGTATTTATTTTATTATATTAACCAATTGGCAACTCTCATATAATTCACCACGATGAAGACATACTTCACGTTCAACAATCACAACTATATACAAACAAATGGCCTAAGCATGGGCAATCCAGTATCACCAGTTCTAGCCAATATTTTTATGACACAAGTTGAAACACAAGCAATTAACACAGCATTACATCCACCACTATACTGGTACAGATATGTAGATGATACGGTTGCGGGATTCAAATCTACAGAACACATACTTAATTTTTTCAATCACATTAACTCCATACATCCCAACATTAACTTTACATGTGAACAGGAAGAAAGCAATCAAATATCATTTCTTAACCTCAAAATTACAAGAATCGACACACAATTCAAAACAGAAATCAACCAAAAAATCACCCATACTGGACTATACATTCCTTGGGACTCAGCACATGAAACAAAACAAAAACTCAACATGCTAAGAAACCAGATAAACACAGCCATAAATCTATGCTCACCAGATAAAATTAACGATGAATTAGACAAAATGAAACAATACTTCATCAACATCAATAAGTTTCCTCCACAAACTGTAGAAAACATTATACACACACACCTAGACAGAAAGCAAAATCAACCAACAAAAGTAAATATATCTCACATATCAAAAAATCACAAAATCATATACTGCTTCTTAACATATATTCCCGACATCAGCAGAAAATAACAAATATTTGGCAAAAACGAATAACAAAATTTGACATTTCAGTTAATACCAAATTTATTCAAAAACCAGGCACAAAGCTGAGGTCTATACTATGTACAAATACACTGACAAACACCACACCAACATTATAAAATACAATGTGATAACTGCCACGACTTCCATATTGGAGAAACAAGTAGAAAAATGGAAACCAGATTCAAAGAACATAAAAAGTCACCTTCACACGTTTTCGAACACTGCAAGTCAAATAAACACAACATAACCACAGAAAACACTCAAATACTGAATAAAGAAACAAACATAAACAAACGCAAAATTAAAGAAGCCTTACTTGTACAACAACTTAAACCCAAAATAAACCAATAGAAATGAATGCCTTTTTACCTATATTAATATAATAAAATAAATAAAATTATATATTCAAACATTTAACACTGCCCTCTTCATTCTGACACTCAGTTACACAACCCCTTCCAGACATATGGTCAGCTTCCGGTCAGTTACCTCTTTCTTTATGAGCCTGACGATGATCGGAGAAGGTCGAAATGTTGTTCACTCTTCTATGTAAAATATTTTCTCAACCCAAACGAGCTGTTTTTACATATATATTTCTCTGCAAGTGGGTTTTCTCGACATCACTGATAAATACAGACTATCTGGACATAATATGTGTCTGAATATCACATAAAGAAACCTGAAACTTATTATTGTTGCAACCTTGAATGAAGGATTATCATTCATGTTTAAATATAACTTGATGTATCAGATAATGTAGTTAATGAAACCAACCTTAGGTAAGAACACCCAAGGTAAGAAGATTTTTATTTATCATTGAATTAGTGCTGTAAAAAATATATGAATTTTTTTATTTTATGCATAATTTATTAATTAATATTATGTTGTTGATAAGTTAAAGCTAGCAGTTGTACAGTGTTCCTGTAATGATGTCCAGTCAACAGGTCAGAAAGGCTGCAGTCAGTATAGAAAGAGACAGTTGAGATGTTTTACACAACAAAACCTTGTTACAAGGTAACACGAGGCTGCATATAAATGAGACATTACATATTGAATATTATGTGAAATGGATTAATCATGGATCTGGTTGTTTATGATTTCACAATGAAACAAAATGTCAAGAGGAACGGAGGCACGTTTAATTAAACTGTTTTAAAATCTAATCAACCCAGGTTGTGTGTTGTTTGTTTACTCTAAAATGGTTTTTTTCTTGCTAAATGGCTAAGTTCTATCAATTACATAATTTTTAATAATTGGTCTAAAAGGCTGAAAAACATTATATTAAAAGCTATGTATGAGAAATCCATAGATTATTATGAGAATTTATTGCTGCTACTTAGAGTAAAACACGTTAAATAGAAGATGTACATTGTGTTTGTATATTTGGAAAGTATACATTTCAATTGTGTTGAATATTTTTCAGTTCTTTCAATACTGTTTTCTTTTTGTCAAGCTACTGCTCTGAGAGTAGATTACACACAGCTTTTGGAGACTTGCCACTCTGAAAGAGTACAGGTAGTGGCTGTCTTCAGCAAGTTAAATTTAGACCTTTACTTTATCTGTGTCTTGATGAGGACAGTTTTAGAAATGGTTGCCTCACATCTCTGAGCTATATTTCGAGGTAGATATCAAGGAATTGAATAACAGATTTTTAAAATTTGCATGTGATAATGTATTTATTGTTATATTGTAACCTAAATTTTCCACAGTAATATTTTAAAGTTACTTTATGTGTTTGACCTTAAGCCTAAAATCCAAGGAATATTTTTTGTAGTTGTAGTATATTGCCAAACTGGCCTTATTTGCTTGTTCATGTGTTAGATAGTGGTTTAACATCTAATTTTAACAGGCTGGTAAAATAGAAAACCAATTTTACCAAGTACAAGATACAGACATAACTGATTAGTCTGGGCCACAAAACTTCCCAGGATGGATGTTAGGAACTAGTGTATTTGTAGGAAAAAGTATAGGTCAGTAACATGTGGTAAATATACAATAACTTAACATTTGAAATCTTTGACAACAGACATAGTGCTGTTCAACTAATTTGAAGTAGTGGTTGTAATAATGTAACATTTGAAGTCACTTAGTGATATAAGAACAGAGCCTACTTTATGTATTTATCATTGATTGTACGTTGTATTGTTGACCTGTTGTATCTAACACTGATTGTATGTTGTATTGTTAACCTGTTTTATATATATCATTTATTGTATGTTGTATTGTTTATCTATTTTATCTATCATTGATTGTACGTTGTATTGTTGACCTGTTGTATCTAACATTGATTGTATGTTGTATTGTTAAACTGTTTTATATATATCATTTATTGTATGTTGTATTGTTTATCTATTTTATCTAACATTGATTGTGTTGTATTGTTGACCTGTTGTATCTAATATTGATTGTACATTGTATTGTTGACCTGTTGTATTGTATTGATTGTACATTGTATTGTTGACCTGTTGTATCTAACATTGATTTATGTTGTATTGTTAACCTATTTTATATATATAGCATTGATTATGTGTTGTATTGTTGACCTTTTTTATCTAACATTGTATTGTATGTTGTATTGTTGACCTATTGTATCTAACATTGATTGTATGTTGCATTGTTAACTTGTTTTATATATCTATCATTTATTGTATGTTGTATTGTTAATCTATTTTATCTAACATTGATTGTACATTGTATTGTTGACCTGTCATATCTAACATTGATTGTACATTGTATTGTTGACCTGTTGTATCTAACATTGATTGTACATTGTATTGTTGACCTGTTATATCTAACTTTGATTGTGTTGTATTGTTGACCTGTTGTATCTAATATTGATTGTACATTGTGTTGTTGACCTGTTGTATCTAATATTGATTGTACATTGTATTGTTGACCTGCTGTATCTAACATTGATTGTACATTGTATTGTTGACCTGCTGTATTGTATTGATTGTACATTGTATTGTTGACCTGTTGTATCTAACATTGATTGTATGTTATATTGTTGACCTGTTTTATCTAACTTTAATTATGTGTTGTTGACCTGTTGTTTCTAACATTGTATTGTATGTTGTATTGTTTCAAAATGTTAATATATTTCATTTTCAATCAATATTTTTATCTCCTACTTTTTATTTTATTTTCATTGTTAATGGACAATCTTCAATTGAGACATAATCGTTTATTTATATGCTGTTTTTATCAGTTATTTGTGACAAATTCAGTGTAGTTAAATGTACCATAACTTCCTGCTTGTTTGTCTTGTACAAGTATCTGTAGGGGGTTGAAGTGACTTGGTAATTTGACTTGGAGGTGGTGGTCAACACTAAATTAAAATTATGTAATCATTGTATACAGAACTTAAGAATTAGTAGTTCATACTGGAATTAACTAGCAGTTTTATTTCTAATTTATTTTAATAGTCTGGTGAGTTAGCCCCTAGTTATGACTGACAGACAAACAGGTTTGGTAACTGCAACAGTAACTGTCATACTTAATTCACTGTTATATATTTTATTGTCATATATGTTTGTATAAATAATATTGCATTATTTTTTCCTGGGATTTAATTTAGTAAAGTTTCTTTTTGACAAAATTAATAAAATTATCCACAAGTGTGGATTGTTTGGTCATGGGGTCATGGTGAGATTAAACCTACTGGGACCTAGAGGATTAATGCTCATGGGCTGTAGTCCCATAAACCAACAGGCTGATTTGTCATTGGAAGGAGTAATCTTTGGTGTTGTTCTGTAACAGAAGTGTGTGACCTCTGGTGGACAAGGTAACAGCACTGTTTATTACAAGTGGAAATTTTCTTACCAATCTAAGTTGAATGGTTACTGTTACCATCAGGTGAGGATGTCATCACTGCTACATTACTTAATGTCAGATACACCAGAAGGTTCAGTTGAATGGTTACTGTTACCATCAGGTGAGGATGTCATCACTGCTACATTACTTAATGTTAGATACACCTAAGGTTCAGTTGAATGGTTACTATTACCATGAGGTGAGGATGTCATCACTGCTACATTACTTAATGTCAGATACACCAGAAGGTTCAGTTGAATGGCTACTATTACCATGAGGTGAGGATGTCATCACTGCTACATTACTTAATGTCAGATACACCAGAAGGTTCAGTTGAATGGTTACTATTACCATGAGGTGAGGATGTCATCACTGCTACATTACTTAATGTCAGATACACCAGAAGGTTCAGTTGAATGGTTACTGTTACCATGAGGTGAGGATGTCATCACTGCTACATTACTTAATGTCAGATACACCAGAAGGTTCAGTTGAATGGTTACTGTTACCATCAGGTGAGGATGTCATCACTGCTACATTACTTAATGTCAGATACACCAGAAGGTTCAGTTGATGATATAGATATCATCCCAAGAGGATGGGTTTAATTCTTCCACACCTAATATAAGGTGTAATATAATACAGCAAACTGTATTATATTAGTTTCAGACTTTAATTAGACAGAAAAGTGACTTACTAGTTAATGTTTGATAATTTAGTGTGATATATCTACCTCAACTTGTGCAAACAGAGATGTGTTAGAAACAACTGAATTATGTTCGTCAGTGGTGATGTACCTCTTTTATCATTAATTTAATTAAATTAATCTACAGTTTAATGTTTTTTTTATCAGCATCCACTCTCAGCCCCACATTTATTGTCATAGTAATATTATTCTAGACAAATTCCTGTCAGATATATCTATGTAGTGTCTCTACTGGTACAAGGCTAATCAAAGTGCTATAAACAACATATGGTAGGCAGTATCACATAGCAGATAGGATAATGTGATACTGCCTGTCACATGATAGTTATTACTGTATGGCAGGCTGTACTATATGACACCACTTGGATAACACTCATTTGATACTGCAGTCTACATGTAGTACCTATTAATTATCATAGGTAATATAGCATACCATATCAGAAGGAAAGCTTAACCAAATATTAATGATAGGTATTAGGTTGTTCAGAAATAAATGTTGAAATTCTCACAATGACATTTAGAAGCTTAATATTGAGAAACTTGTCATTTGTTGTTTGTTTTTATCCAATGTTTTTTGCTTACAAGGTGTCTTAATTGTCTACTGTTTCAACTCTACTCAGAGTAAATTTTGCAACCTCCAAGGCAGCATGGACAAGATGGACTTTCATCTGATTTTCCTTTACAACTTCAAACATGGACAAAAATCCACCAAAACAACATGGAACATCAATTAGTCATTCAGCCATGAATCTATTACTGAATGTACAGTTCAGCATTGGTTATAAAGATTTTGACATGGAGATGAAAGTCTGGAAGACCATGAAGGTCGTGGAATGAAGCCATCCTGAAATGAAAACACATTAAGGGAAGCAGTTGAGACAAACCCTCGCACAATAGTATGTGAGCTTGCAGAAATGCTGTGCACAAATAAATCAAGCATTGTCAACTACCTGAGTGCGATTGGAAAGACGAAAAAGATGGGTAAGTGGGTTTTGTATGAGCTGACTGAAGATCAACAAAATCAACATTATGAGACCTGTCAAGGATGATGCTCCAAAAATTGAACTAATTGGAAATTGAAGTTCTGCCTAATCCATTTTATTCCTCAGGCCTTTCCCCTACAGATTTTCATTTTTTCAAGACTTTGACAGTGTTTTGAAAAATACTCTTTCAAAACCAGACAGCTGCAAAAGAAGCTTTCAGGGAGTTCATTGACCACAGAAACACTGATCTCTACAGAAGAGGCACAAACAACATCGTTACACGTTGGCAAAAATGTGTTGAAGCAAATGGTGCTTACTTTGATTACAACACTGGTTTATACTTTTCTAAACTTTGCATTTCATAAATGACTTTTATTTCTGGACAACCTAATAATATAGTGTACCATATCAGAAGGAAAGATTAACAAGAAAGATAGGTGATAGTATCTATCATGAAGACAGTGTGATGGTTTGTGGTGTTTTTTCTTCTGAAGCAGCAGGTGCTATTCATTTAAATAGATGGAATAATGGACTAGGTCAAATACAATCAGACACTGATATTTAATGGTATACCTGGTGGTTTGTGTATTATTCATAAAGGATTCTACTCTCAAAATTATAATGATCCTAAGCATTCATCCAACCTTTGAAGAAATTATTTTGCTAAGAAGGAATCAGCTGGAGTTTTTCAAGTGATGTACTGACCTCCACAGATCTTAACTGAATACATACACACTTTTGTTGACTAACCAGCTTACATCGGAAGTCTTCCTTGTTTATTGTTACTAATACACAACTTTCTGGTTCTATTCTGTCTTCAGCTTCATCTTGTGGGTTTATTGTTCTTTCAATGTTTTATATTAATGTCTGTAACAAGTTTTTCAGGAACATTGATTGCTGGAAAAAGATTTATTTATGTGAGAGAACTAAACTCACATAAATACTACTGAAAGAGATGTGAACATCTGTTTCTTACTATTTAGTAAGATCATTTTTTTGTTTACCAGTTACTTCACTTTTGGAACTTAAAGATACAACACTAGGTTTAGGGAATATAGTTTAGGTTAAATTAAGAGTTTATGAATTGATAGGAATAGATATAACACTTTTCCTCATCTTATTGTGTGATATATAACAGCATTTAATGTATTGTTTTACTTTTAGCAAGTTTATATGTGATTCCTACTTTTATATTTACTCATCAAAAAGTGTTTGGTTGACATGTTTTCTACGTTTTTATCTTGGTATCAATAAGTATGTGTTTTCAACAATGTATAAATGTTAAAGTTTTTGTAAGTGTTTATTTAAGTATCTCAAAGTGTTTATTTTCAACAATGTATGATTGTCATAGGTTTTGTGTTTACCTTAGAATCAAGAAGTGTTTATTTTCAACCATGTATTATTGTTATAGGTTTTCATAAGTGTTTATTTAATTATCAAGAAGTGTTTCTTTTCAACAATGTATAATTGTCATAGGTTTTGTCAGTGTTTATCTTAATATCAAGAACTGTTTGTTTCAAACAGCATATGATTGTCATATGTCTTAAGTGTTTATCTTGGTATTAGTAAGTGTTTATTTTCAACAATGTATGACTGTTATAGGTTTGATAAGTGTTTATTTAATTATCAAGAAGTGTTTATTTTCAACATTGTATAAATGTCATAGTTTTTGTGTTTATCTTACTATCAAGAATTATTTATTTTCAACAGCGTATGATTGTTAAAGCAGCTTAAAAAGAGTAGTCTAGTGAAACACACACAATAAAACCCAGTATTATACACTTATGAAGCATGGAATGTAATCTTTACCCAGAATCAAATCTAGTTAAAATTTCTAATGTACTCTTTATGTAGCATATAATTAGGGATGAAAATTTATGCCTTCCTAGTTGTATTAGTGGAAATTAACAGACGTGTGATATTCTTTATTGAAGATGATGGAGTAGCTGGAATCAGACCAAGGTGTTGGTGAATGTCTCCTTTATGTACATGTTCTTTAAAAATTGTTGTTCTTTATTTAGAAGAGATAAATACATATAGTTGGAATTGAAACGTGCTGTGTTGGTGTCCATCTTTGATTGTTAGAGTCACAACATTGACTAGTTTTTAAGTTTATTTTCATTTCAGGGCATGTGTAAAAATAATCATTGTAGTCGTTTTGTAACAGTCCTGTTTTTGAAAGAAAATCACTAAAATGTGAGAGAATGTAAGAAATTAACTTTTTAGAACATTTCACCCACTGCATGTGACATACTCTACATACTAATGTATTAGTTGTAATGTACTTTAGAAGCTATTGTTATGTTTGTGAAACCAACAGTCTGCAGTACAATCATGAATATTATCTCTGTTCCTCCTTTCAGGCCTGATCTAGACTGTCACTGTGCTTTCTCTAGTTTTTACTGTTTGTTCATAATTATCTTTGTCTCTGCCTTCAGGCCTGATCTAGACTGTCACTGTGCTTTCTCTAGTTTTTACTGTTTGTCCATAATTATCTTTGTCTCTGGCTTCAGGCCTAATATAGACTGTCACTGTGCTTTCTCTAGTTTTTACTGTTTGTCCATAATTATCTTTGTCTCTGGCTTCAGGCCTGATCTAGACTGTCACTGTGCTTTCTCTAGTTTTTACTGTTTGTCCATAATTATCTTTGTCTCTGGCTTCAGGCCTATTATAGACTGTCACTGTGCTTTCTCTATTTTTTACTGTTTGTCCATAATTATCTTTGTCTCTGGCTTCAGGCCTAATATAGACTGTCACTGTGCTTTCTCTAGTTTTTACTGTTTGTCCATAATTATCTTTGTCCCTGCCTTCAGGCCTGATCTAGACTGTCACTGTGCTTTCTCTAGCTCTTACTGTTTGTCCATAATTCTCATATATTTCTTTATTTTTTAGCAGATACAGCACTGAACTGGTCCATCTCAGGGAATGGCTACCAACAATGTAGCAGACACAAACCATCAACAGTTGGAGTCAGAAACACATGAAGAAGATCCATCTGAGGTCATTGAACCTCTGGAGGAACAAGAAGATTCTAAAACTGTAAAGAATCTGAGGAAAGGAGGTGAAGAAACTAGTCATGCACCATCCTCATCTCGGGAAGCACCCTACAGAAAGATTTACCGTAGTCTGTCTGCACGACTTCCTAAGAGTGCTTCAAGAAAAAAGGAAGAATCTAAGCCTAAAGATGGAGCATTCTTTTCAAGGTTAGCTCTTGCATTACAGAGAAAAGCTGTAAACCTGACTTCTCATCATAAACAGAATAAATTATCTTTTACAAAATCTTCACATGAAGCTGTAGAAAAACCATCAACATCAAAAGAAGCAGCTAAAAGTGAAGTACGATTACGGGAAAAACGAATTCGAAAACCTCGACCAGTAAGTTTTGGTGAAGAAATTCCTGTTGGTAAGGAAGTGATTCGGTTTATTGATGACAGTGGAAGTGAAATATCAAGTGAGATTGATCTTTATCAGTATATCACAGTTAGGAAGTGGGACAATGTTGAATCAGATAGTGGACGTGATGATACAGACAAGAAAATATCTTCAGATAAAGAAGTGATAGAACCCTCTCACATTCTACAAACAGCTTCAAATAAAGAAGTAACACATGATACTAAAACCCCTGTGATAGAACTCTCTCACATTCTGCAAACAGCTTCAAATAAAGAAGTAACATATGATACTAAAACCCCAGTGACAGAACCCTCTCATATTCTACAAACAGCTTCAGATAAAGAAGTAACACATGAAACTAAAGCCCAAGTGACAGAACCCTCTAATATTCTACAAACAGCTTCAGATAAAAAAGTAACACATGAAACTAAAGCTCAAGTGACAGAACCCTCTCATATTTTACAAACAGCTTCAGATAAAGAAGTGACACATGAAACTAAAGCCCAAGTGACAGAATCCTCTCATATTTTACAAACAGCTTCAGATAAAGAAGTAACACATGAAACTAAAGCTCAAGTGACAGAACCCTCTCATATTTTACAAACAGCTTCAGATAAAGAAGTAACACGTGAAACTAAAGCCCAAGTGACAGAACCCTCTCACATTCTACAAACAGCTTCAGATAAAGAAGTAACACGTGAAACTAAAGCCCAAGTGACAGAACCCTCTCATATTCTACAAACAGCTTCAGATAAAGAAGTAACACATGAAACTAAAGCCCAAGTGACAGAACCCTCTCATATTCTACAAACAGCTTCAGATAAAAAAATAACACATGAAACTAAAACCCCAGTGACAGAACCCTCTCACATTCTACAAACAGCTTCAGATAAAGAAGTAACACATGAAACTAAAACCCCAGTGATGACACCTTCACGTATTATTTTACCAAAGCTTTCAATCAGAACTAGCTTTAAAGATAAATTCTTTAAGCCATTATTTAAAAGAAAATCTTCACAAACAGATGATATTTTTTTAGGAACAGAACCACATAAACAGGGTGTAATGACAGCAAATGAAACATTGAGTACATTACCAAAGACTTCATCAGATTCGTGTTTGAAAAAAAACTTAAATGTTTCGGAACATTTTATTAAAATGGGGAATTGGTTAAAACCTTGGAAGACAAAGGAAGGCCAGTCAAAAATAGAACTTACATTTCCAAAAAAGAAAGCTCAAAAGAAAACCCAAAGGAAACCAGAAAAGTCGATTTCATTGAAAGATGCAGTAGAGACGGATTCACGATCTTATAATGAAGGATCTGAAGTTTCTTCTAGACATAGATATCTTTCTTCATCTGCACAGATGACTTCTGAGGAAAGAGATTCATCATATTTTGATACGAGTTATTCAAAGTTTTATGAAGTTATAGAAAATTTGGAAAAGTCTGAAAATAAAAAAACAGTTGAAAAATATCCATTTCTGTCTGAATCAGCCAGTGATGAAAAGAATGGTCTTGATATAGAATACGTAAGTGAAGAAGTAAAAGATAATGCATTATTTGAAAAGTATGTCACTGCTAATAATTTTCAAGAGAATGTAAGACCAGATAATATTAAGAGGGAGATTTATATTACATCTGCAGATGAGAGAAAACTAGCTCAGGAGGGAACAGAAACAGTGGTTGTGAAGAAAATGGAAGAAAACAAAGCTAAGGATGTGGAAGAAACCATGGTTATGGAGGAGTCAGCAGAAGACAAAAAAGAAGCTAGAGGTGTTAAAGAAACTATAGTTACAAAGAAGCTAATAGAAGAAGGAAAAGAAACTAAAGGGGTGAAAGAAACCATAGTTATGGAGGAGTTGACAGAAGAAGATAAAGGAGTTAGAGATAATAAAGACACCACAATTATGGAGGAGTTAACAGAAGAAGATGAAGGAGCTAGAGATGATAAAGACACCATAGTTATGGAGGAGTTAACAGAAGAAGATAAAGGAGCTAGAGATGATAAAGACACCATAGTTACAAAGAAGCTAATAGAAGAAGGAAAAGAAACTAAAGGTGTGAAAGAAACCATAGTTATGGAGGAGTTAACAGGAGAAGATGAAGGAGCTAGAGATGATGAAAACATAGTTATGGAGGAGTTAACAGAAGAAAATAAAAGAGCTAGAGATAATAAAGACACTATAGTTATGGAGGAGTTAACAAAAGAAGATAAAGGAGCTAGAGATTATAAAGACACCATTGTTATGGAGGAGTTAACAGAAGAAGATAAAGGAACTAGAGATGATAAAGACACCATTGTTATGGAGGAGTTAACAGAAGAAGATAAAGGAGCTAGAGATGATAAAGATACCATTGTTATGGAGGAGTTAACAGAAGAAGATAAAGGAGCTAGAGATGATAAAGACACCATTGTTATGGAGGAGTTAACAGAAGAAGATAAAGGAACTAGAGATGATAAAGACACCATTTTTATGGAGGAGTTAACAGAAGAAGATAAAGGAGCTAGAGATGATAAAGATACCATAGTTATGGAGGAGTTAACAGAAGAAGATAAAGGAGCTAGAGATGATAAAGACACCATTGTTATGGAGGAGTTAACAGAAGAAGATAAAGGAGCTAGAGATGATAAAGATACCATAGTTATGGAGGAGTTAACAGAAGAAGATAAAGGAGCTAGAGATGATAAAGACAATAATTTTATGGATAAATTAACAGAAGAAGAAGCTATTAATTGGAAATATATCATGCTTCGTGATAATCTAGTAGAAAAAGAATTAAGTGAAGAGCTAAAACATATTCAACATGATCAGTGGATAAGAAGAACATATTTTCTCCCTAAATCTTCTAAACCCGGTGTTCCACCACGTTCAAAGAGACCTAAAGCTTGTCAATATGGTCAGAGTTCTGTTGAAGTTAAAGGTAAAATCCAGTCTAACAGAACAACAAGATCTGCAAGTCCAGTTGATAAAGTAACAAGATCAGTAAGTCCAGAACTTACAACTAGAAAACCAGTTAGTTTCATCAGTAACATGGAAAGATCTATGAATCATTTTAGTAAACCAGAGAGATCAACTAGCCCTTTATTTAATACTGAAAGAACACTTAGTTCTTATAAAATGGAAAGAACACCAAGTCCCATAAGCAGGAAGGATAATGAAGACCCAGGAAGTTTGATCTTGTCAGATGTTAAACCTGTCCGACCTCTGCGACGCTTTAGTCCACAAGTTAATCTAGATGAACATATCACTGCTCAGGCTGAAGTGAGTACTCCTTCAGGGCCTATAACTCATTATCTGAGGTTACAAGTTATGATGAACTTATTAACAGTGAAAACAGGAACTTGGTTAAAAATTGTAAGGAGTCTCTTCCTTCTATTGATTCCTCTCCAAAGTTGGCTCACAAGGAAGTTTTGGAAGAGAAACAAAAGTCAGTCAGTTTTGAGGAAGAAGTAAAGTGGAAAACTTATGAAACTGCAAATGAAAAAGAACAGCCTCATACAGTGATTTGGCCATTTTCTTTAAAATCTCCTTACTTGGAAAAGTTTCAGAAGTTTTCAACTTCACTTTTAAAGCCTTCAGCATTTTCTCACTCATCATCGAAGAAGAAAACACCCCCTCAACGCCCACCTCCACCAAAAATAAAGCAAAAGGATGCAGCTGTTCAGTATGAGGCAAATGAGTCACAACAGAGTCAAGATGGTTCCCTGACCATGGAACCAAAATTAGATGTTAAATTGTTATCAGTTGAAAGTGAAAATATTCAGAAAAACGTAATAATAGAAGATGAAGTCACCAGTTATCCTGATGTTGAAGCATTCCCAATTGATGAAGGAAAAGAATTGTTGTCACATGATTTTGGTAGAAATGAAACCTCAAATTCTTCAACACAAGAAAGAAAAGAAGTAGATGAGAAAGAGGACAAAGACATTGATTTAAAAACTTCATCAGAAAACAAAAATAAAGTTGAAAATGTTTCAACAACAAGTATGAGTGTTTCAAAATGTTCTAAACCTCAAAGACCACCTCCTCCTGATTATAGTTATCTTAAAAACAAAATCAGCCCAAGTTCCCAGATATCTCCAAAGTCCATGGAACAAAATCTATTTCAGGAAACAAAATCCTTTTCTTCCACTGTTTTCAAACAGGAAGACAGCCAAAGCCACCACCTCGAACAAAACGACAACGGTCAAAAACAGTAGAAATTTCAAAAGAAGTGTGGAAAAGAGATGAAGCAAAAGTTACTAGAAGCCAATCATTTGATAAACATGATATTAAAAAGCATAATGGTAGTGAAGAGACAACATCTGTGAGTGATCTTAAGTCACTGTATACCCAAGTTCAGAAAGGACCATCATCAGTGAAATTCTGTTCTAACGTAGAAGCTGGTAAGGAACCTAATGAATATCCAAAAATTAAGTTTGGTGTTCTGCGTCCTCCTCCACCTCGTTATAAGCCCAAACTACCCCTTTCTCAAGATGAAAATGGTCAAAACATTGACCCAACTCAAACTGGTGACAAGTACTCATCAGGGTTGAAAGAAGTGGGTGTCAGAGAACATGCAGGAATAGCGACATCTGGGGAACTACCATTTGCACAGTATGCTTCAGAAGAAAACCAGGTAGAAGATAAAACAAAGCTTTCTGAGTCCAATCTTACATCAGCAGAGCATAAGATGTGTGAACTTCATTTAGAGAAACTCAAACTTACTGACAGTTCATGTGATACAAGAAAAAACATGAGTAGTAAAAATTGTAAACAGTTTGAAGAAACAGGAGATAACATTCAAGTACCTGCTGGTAAGGAGTCCATTACAGAAGATAATAATATAAAAATACCTGCTGGTAAAGAGTCCATTACAGGAGATAATAATATTCAAATACCTGCTCGTAAAGAGTCCTTTCACAGAAAAAAGTCAAAATTACAAAGTCCAAATGCTGAGAGAACTGGGTCATATCTTGTAGAAGAAGATTCACAAAAAAAATTGTGTGATGAGAGTTGTTTTCCAGAATGTACCAAAGAGGTTAAAAATATCTGTTGTGAAGATTCTGGAGATGGTGTTAATAATACCTTGTGCATCTCTGACAGTAAATTCACTTCAAGTTTTGCTCACAAACAGTACAATGCATCACAGTTGTTTCCTGCTGTGTCAGAAACTAAAGGTCAAGATGCTAAAACTGATGACCTATTGTATCCTTACCCTGATTATAAGGAAAAGTCAATAAACAAAAAGAAAGTTGAACATAAGGACTCAAGTGATTCAAATAAGCTTGATGAAGATTTCAAAAAGAAACTGAAATGCATTCTGGAGGAACATGCACAGAAAGTACAGAAGGGAGTAGAAAAATATAAAAATGTGTCTGGAGAAAGAAGAAAAGACAAATTTACATACCAGCAAGACAACAAACCTACAATAAAAACTTCACCAGAGCTTTCTAGTTGTGATGTAGAGATGAGAGAAGCAAAACAAAAATCCTCTGGGTTGAAGTTCAGAAGCTGGCAAGAGGATGATTCTTCAGAAGAAAGTGGTAATGAAATATTGTCACTATCTCCAAATATTGACACTGAAGAAAAGAAAAAAAGCAAAGTTTTCTGTATTGCTCAGAAAATTGTGGTCTCTGAAAAAGCATTTGTTGACAACCTTAGACTATTAAATGAGGTTAGTACAGCTATTTCTACTCACAAACCCTAAAGGAAGACTGTTAGATATTTAATACTATGGGTTCAAAAACAAGTAACAGATAAAAGAATTTTGTAAAAAGGAATAAAAATAGCTTCCTGGTACAAGAAAATAGCAACATTTGTTCAGTGTTATTATTTATTTTGACACTTTACAAAGTGTTCACATGAGGATTATGTAATTAACTCTTGAAGTGCATACTTTAATGAAGATATGTCTTCATAATTATTGATTAGTAGACCTCCTTCATAGCAGTTGTTATTGTTTGATAGATCTCCTTTAAAACAGTAGTTATTATTACTTGGATGTTCTTTAGAGGAGTAGTTATTGTTAGGTATATATCTTTTAAAAACCTACCTGATGTTTATTAGAGATTTGGAGGCTATCAATTCCATTTTTAATGTATGTTTTGTTGTTTTAATGGTGCTTAACAGTGTAAAATAGTGCTTAATGTAGAGTTAAAGGTACCAATTTCAAGTGTAGTATATATTTTATTGTATCCAAAGTGGTATCACATCCTTTCCCACATAGTTCTATTGACCTTGATTTCTCCTCTAGACATTGGTAAATCTTATGAACAGTGCACTAGTCTTCTATATCTTTCTTTTTTGTCATTGCAACAACTTGTTTTACCATGTGACCAGCTTCCACAAATCCCATTGTGCCCTCTATACTGGCACAGGTAGCTTCATCTACCTTTGTAATACAATGAACACTTTCTTAGTTGACACTACAGTGTTCAGATGCTTATCAGTTATTTTTAAAGTGAATTTTATTTTTATTTATTTTCTTACTTGATTTCATGTTTGGTTGACTTACTTGTTTGTTTTTATTTTTTTTTCTAAAGTTCATGTGGACTTTGATATTGAATTTCGTTGTGGCATAAAGAAGTTCCCACTAACAAAGATGAAACACATTTCACTAGTCTGCAGCTCAGCAAGTTGCTGATGTTGGCTGAGGAGATTGAAGTGTTAATTTGGTGGGGGTTGGATGCTTTTGCTTGTTGTTTTCCTTTCTTCTAGTACCACACTTTTGATGTAGTTTATCTTAAGGAGGAGAACAGTTTTGGCTTGATTTTTCCTGATTTGATTTTTTTTATGAGTTTTGTATTCATGATTACATAGGTAACTGTTTCCTGCTCATTTTCTCTTTAGCCCAATTTGCTGGTCACACATACTTCCTTGTGTGTGTGAGTGTTTTGGTGGGATTTGTCATCAAAGTGGAGAAGTCCATTTTTACTCCCACTCAGTACCTCGTTTATTTGGGAGATCCTTTTTAATTCCCATCTTGGTTGGGCCCAGTTTTTCCATTTTGACTTCTTGGTATGAAAAAACAGGCTCTAGGGCCCTGTCATCACAATAGATGTGTCATATTACTTTGTCTTTAATTGTTAAGATAAGATCTACTGTCCTTTTGAGGAGATTGTACATGCAGGATTATGGATAACTCCCAATATGTTTGTTGCATGTTATTGTTATATCCTAATTGGTCAAGTATTATCTTCCACATGTGGCAATTCTCTAGATGCATGTTTACCTTTAATTGGGGTAAGTTGACAGTATGGTTTCACTTGTGCATCCTTTTATGTTTATTTTCATTTCCAGATACCGTATGGTGGCAATTGTGTTCAAGTATTGTCTTCCACATGTGGTAATTCTCGAGATGTGTGTTTACCTTTAATTGGGGTAAGTTGACAGTTTGGTTTCACTCGTGCATCCTTCTATGTTTCTTTTCATTTCCAGATCCCATCTGGTGGCAATTTATATGAGCCTTTACTTCTTTCTAACACTTGCTGTGGAAAATGGAGTGTTTCTTTAAGATCACCTAATGCATATCTGGTGATGATTCTCAGGATATGCAGATACCCACTGCACTGTTTCTGGTGGGTCATTCCTTTGAACCTTCCAACACTTTTCCCCATCTTTTTTTATGGCGTATCTAGGGGGTTCCTTGCCATTTCCAGTTCCCAGTACTGGAGTGGTGGACTGTGGATGCTTCCTCATAAATGGGTTTTGTCTAATTACAAAATCTCATAGTCATATGTACTCACTCAATAGGAAGAGAGCTAACATCATTATGCTGTGCATTATGGCACTGTATGTTATGGAAGGCACTTTCTGCAGATGATTTTGCCCAGATGGATTGCACTCAACATAATCAGAAGTATGCCAAGTTGCTTCCACTAGATGTCTTTGCCTGGGTAGATCTCACTTGACTATCTTTTGTTAAATGTGAGGCACTTTTCCTGGATGTTTTTAATAAGGTTGACTTCACTTGTTGATTTTGCAAACTTATGCAAGACCACTCCCATGTTGTTTTTATCCTTGGACCATTCTTGGTATAATACATTGTCTCCAAGTTAATTCCCTTGGATATCTTCTGCCCGCATGGTGTGCACTATGTACATGGTCCTAGCCATGCATCCTTTTAATTTCCATCCTGTGTTGTCTTTACTCTTCCAGAAGTAGCATTATATCTCCTTTTTTCTACATAGTATTTGTTTAACTCTTAGTTACTTGTTTATGCACCTTCATCAGCCCCTCTACCTTTCAAATGTGGGTTTCTAGCTATGAGGGAGTGGGAGTATTACAGTTCTGGAAATAAAAATAATTTCTAACACTAAAAATGTGTATCTGATAGTACTCACCTACATCCCATCCTTTCTCCTCACTAATTTGTCAGTGTTTTTGTACATGCCAATTCTTACGAGTGAGTATTGTGCTGCAGCAGTAGAAGGAGTTACCTATGCTAGTGTAGAAGGTGTAATTGGACTGGTGGACAGTGGTCACATGATCAAAAATATGTTTGTTTGAGTGACCAAAATAATATTGGGGCATAAAAGACTGGTGTGCTGCTTATACATTATTCAATGCCTAGAGGGCAAAAAAAGGCTGAGGTAGCTATGTGTGAATGGTGGAAAGTACCCATCAGAAATACATTTTCAGTGTTAAGAAATGTTAACATCTAATGGTTTTTAACAGAGTAACATGATAATGAGAAACCACATATAGAATGTATGATGGATATAATTTAACAAAATATAATTGAGAATACTTCATTTTTAACAGTAAACCAGCCTTTAGAAGAACTGTGTTTTCACAATAACTCAACTGCTGGAAGTATCTAATTGTCACTGTAGACCAACTATTAGAAGTACCGTGTTTCACAGTAACTCAACTGTTGGAAGTATCTAATTGTCACTGTAGACCAACTATTAGAAGTACCGTGTTTCACAATAGGCCAACTGTTAGAAGTATCTAATTGTCACTTTAGACCAACTATTAGAAGTACTGTGTTTCACAATAGGGCAACTGTTGGAAGTATCTAATTGTCACTGTAGACCAACTATTAGAAGTACCGTGTTTCACAATAGGGCAACTGTTGGAAGTATCTAATTGTCACTGTAGACCAACTATTAGAAGTACCGTGTTTCACAATAGGGCAACTGTTGGAAGTATCTAATTGTCACTGTAGACCAACTATTAGAAGTACCGTGTTTCACAATAGGGCAACTGTTGGAAGTATCTAATTGTCACTTTAGACCAACTATTAAAAGTACTGTGTTTCACAATGGACCACCAGTTAGAAGTATCTAATTGTCACTGTAGACCAACTATTAAAAGTACTGTGTTTCACAATGGATCACCAGTTAGAAGTATCTAATTGTCACTGTAGACCAACTATTAAAAGTACTGTGTTTCACAATGGACCACCAGTTAGAAGTATCTAATTGTCACTTTAGACCAACTATTAAAAGTACTGTGTTTCACAATGACCCACCAGTTAGAAGTATCTAATTGTCACTGTACACCAACTATTAAAAGTACTGTGTTTCACAATGGACCACCAGTTAGAAGTATCTAATTGTCACTGTAGACCAACTATTAAAAGTACTGTGTTTCACAATGGATCACCAGTTAGAAGTATCTAATTGTCACTGTAGACCAACTATTAGAAGTACCGTGTTTCACAATAGGGCAACTGTTGGAAGTATCTAATTGTCACTGTAGACCAACTATTAAAAGTACTGTGTTTCACAATAGGGCAACTGTTGGAAGTATCTAATTGTCACTGTAGACCAACTATTAGAAGTACCGTGTTTCACAATAGGCCAACTGTTAGAAGTATCTAATTGTCACTTTAGACCAACTATTAGAAGTACTGTGTTTCACAATAGGGCAACTGTTGGAAGTATCTAATTGTCACTGTAGACCAACTATTAGAAGTACCGTGTTTCACAATAGGGCAACTGTTGGAAGTATCTAATTGTCACTGTAGACCAACTATTAGAAGTACCGTGTTTCACAATAGGGCAACTGTTGGAAGTATCTAATTGTCACTGTAGACCAACTATTAGAAGTACCGTGTTTCACAATAGGGCAACTGTTGGAAGTATCTAATTGTCACTGTAGACCAACTATTAAAAGTACTGTGTTTCACAATAGGGCAACTGTTGGAAGTATCTAATTGTCACTGTAGACCAACTATTAGAAGTACCGTGTTTCACAATAGGGCAACTGTTGGAAGTATCTAATTGTCACTGTAGACCAACTATTAGAAGTACCGTGTTTCACAATAGGGCAACTGTTGGAAGTATCTAATTGTCACTGTAGACCAACTATTAAAAGTACTGTGTTTCACAATGGACCACCAGTTAGAAGTATCTAATTGTCACTGTAGACCAACTATTAAAAGTACTGTGTTTCACAATGGACCACCAGTTAGAAGTATCTAATTGTCACTTTAGACCAACTATTAAAAGTACTGTGTTTCACAATGGACCACCAGTTAGAAGTATCTAATTGTCACTGTAGACCAACTATTAAAAGTACTGTGTTTCACAATGGATCACCAGTTAGAAGTATCTAATTGTCACTGTAGACCAACTATTAAAAGTACCGTGTTTTACAATGGACCACCAGTTAGAAGTATCTAATTGTCACTTTAGACCAACTATTAAAAGTACTGTGTTTCACAATGGACCACCAGTTAGAAGTATCTAATTGTCACTGTAGACCAACTATTAAAAGTACTGTGTTTCACAATGGACCACCAGTTAGAAGTATCTAATTGTCACTTTAGACCAACTATTAAAAGTACTGTGTTTCACAATGGACCACCAGTTAGAAGTATCTAATTGTCACTGTAGACCAACTATTAAAAGTACTGTGTTTCACAATGGATCACCAGTTAGAAGTATCTAATTGTCACTGTAGACCAACTATTAAAAGTACTGTGTTTCACAATGGACCACCAGTTAGAAGTATCTAATTGTCACTGTAGACCAACTATTAAAAGTACTGTGTTTCACAATGGATCACCAGTTAGAAGTATCTAATTGTCACTGTAGACCAACTATTAAAAGTACTGTGTTTCACAGTGGATCACCAGTTAGAAGTATCTAATTGTCACTGTAGACCAACTATTAAAAGTACTGTGTTTCACAATGGACCACCAGTTAGAAGTATCTAATTGTCACTGTAGACCAACTATTAAAAGTACCGTGTTTCACAATGGACCACCAGTTAGAAGTATCTAATTGTCACTTTAGACCAACTATTAAAAGTACTGTGTTTCACAATGGACCACCAGTTAGAAGTATCTAATTGTCACTGTAGACCAACTTTTAAAAGTACTGTGTTTCACAATGGATCACCAGTTAGAAGTATCTAATTGTCATAGAATAGCCATAATTATACATTTTCTGTACTTATAATTTTTATATTTTGAACTCAGGTTTTTCGAAGGGTTGTAGAAGAAGCAGGAAAAGAATGGGGTATGTCACTCATTCCAGATGTGAGTCTTAACGAAATTCTAAAGTATTTTCCTCAACTGCAGAATCTGAATGAGAAGCTACTCAGAGAACTTGAGGAACGAATAGAACATTGGTGAGTTGAATCTGTAGTCACTGAATATACCTGAAATTTCATGCTTAAAATTAAGTTTGAAGAGAATATTTTACATTTATCGATAGCTTACTTTTCGAGAGTTATAACTTCAACGTCAGACTGTGTAGTTCTGAACTTATTATGTTCTTTATCCTAATACAGAAGTTTTCCCTGCACGCTTTACCTTTAAATCTTTTCTCTCATGCTCTTTAACTTTCGCTTTTCTTGCTCATCAGTTATTTTTAACCAGTTACTGAAACCTTTGGTAGGTATCTCTGTTTCAATGTTATAAATTAACTCTTTATTATTATCTGTTATTTCTTCAGTTAAGTAGAGGACCAATCAGGGGCAAATATGTATTTTGGAGAAGGGGGAGGAGATAGAAAATGTTTACAGCTCGGTTAAAGTGACATTAGGTTGAGAATCACGTCTAAAACATTGTCAGACTGTGGTGAGTTAGGTTAAAGTGACATTTGGTTGACAATCACATGTCAAAAACATTGTCAGACTGTGATGAGTTAGGTCAAAGTGGCATTAGGTCGAGAATCACTTGTCTATGACATTGTCAGACTGGTGAGTTAGGTTAAAGTGACATTAGGTCGAGAATCACATATCTAAAACATTGTCAGACTGAGGTGAGTTAGGTTAAAGTGATATTAGGTTGAGAATCACATGTCTAAAACATTGTCAGACTGTGGTGAGTTAGGTCAAAGTGGCATTAGGTCGAGAATCACTTGTCTATGACATTGTCTGACTGGTGAGTTAGGTTAAAGTGACATTAGGTCGAGAATCACATATCTAAAACATTGTCAGACTGTAATGAGTTAGGTTAAAGTGGCATTAGGTTGAGAATCACATGTCTAAAACATTGTCAGACTGAGGTGAGTTAGGTTAAAGTAGCATTAGGTTGAGAATCACTTGTCAATGACATTGTCAGACTGTGGTGAGTTAGGTCAAAGTGGCATTAGGTCGAGAATCACTTGTCTATGACATTGTCTGACTGGTGAGTCAGGTTAAAGTGACGTTAGGTTTAGAATCACATGTCTAAAACATTGTCAGACTGAGGTGAGTTAGGTTAAAGTGATATTAGGTTGAGAATCACATGTCTAAAACATTGTCAGACTGTGGTGAGTTAGGTCAAAGTGGCATTAGGTCGAGAATCACTTGTCTATGACATTGTCTGACTGGTGAGTTAGGTTAAAGTGACATTAGGTCGAGAATCACATATCTAAAACATTGTCAGACTGTAATGAGTTAGGTTAAAGTGGCATTAGGTTGAGAATCACATGTCTAAAACATTGTCAGACTTTGGTGAGTTAGGTTAAAGTGACATTAGGTTGAGAATCATATCTAAAACATTGTCAGGCTGGTGAGTTAGGTTAAAGTGACATAAGGTCGAGAATCACATGTCTAAACATTGTCAGACTGTAATGAGTTAGGTTAAAGTGACATTAGGTTTAGAATCACATGTCTAAAACATTGTCAGACTGTGGTGAGTTAGGTTGAAGTGACATTAGGTTGAGAATCACATGTCTAAAACATTGTCAGACTGGTGAGTTAGGTTAAAGTGACATTAGGTTTAGAATCACATGTTTAAAACATTGTCAGACTGAGGTGAATTAGGTTAAAGTGGCATTAGGTCGAGAATCACTTGTCTATGACATTGTCAGACTGGTGAGTTAGGTTAAAGTGGCATTAGGTTGAGAATCACATGTCTGAAACATTTTCAGACGGTGGTGTTAATGAGACTAGTACTACATTCATAGATCATAAAAACTTTATTTATGATGTGAAGCATTTATACTTGGTGGTTAGAATGATGAACAGAGAGCAAAATCTTGCAACATACCTAAAAGACATAGTCATAAGAACAATAAAGAACTTACCATGACTTACAAAAACTGATTTTAAAGGGCAATTTTAACAACAATAAGCAACACAAAGATATCAAGACTCTATCATACATTACTCATACAGTGAAGTAATTATAAGATGTGGACTCTATCATACATTACTTATACAGTGAAGTAATTATAAGATGTGGACTCTATCATACATTACTCATACAGTGAAGTAATTATAAGATGTGGACTCTATCATACATTACTTATACAGTGAAGTAATTATAAGATGTAGACTCCATCATATGTTACTCATACAGTGAAGGAATTATAAGATGTGGACTCCATCATATGTTACTCATACAGTGAAGGAATTATAAGATGTGGACTCCATCACACATTACTTATACAGTGAAGGAATTATAAGATGTAGACTCCAGCTTCTTTGGCACAGAAAGATTATCACATATATTCTGCTACTGGTTGTAACAACATTCTATTGAGGAGCCCTGCATGGCTGAGCATGTTCAGGCATGCGCTCGTAGTCTGAGGGTCGCAGGTTTGCATCCGAGTCGCTCTAAACATGCTCGCCATCCCAGATGTGGGGGCACATAATGTGATGGTCAATCCCACTATTCGTTGGTAAAAGAGTAGCCCAAGAGTTGGCAGTGGGTGGTGATGACTAGCTGCTTTCCCTCTTACACTGCAAAATTAGGGACGGCTAGCACAGATAGTCCTCAAGTAGCTTTGTGCAAAATTTCAAAACAAACATTCTATTGAGGAAAGATGAAAGATAATTGTGATATAAGAGAGGTTATGTATAGTAAGTACTGTTAGGACATTATAATATAGATAGTTGTGATATAAGAGAGGTTATGTATAGTAAGTATTGTTAGGACATTATAAGAAACATTCATTATCTCTTCATGATCTCCACTTCTTTTCCAGTGACCTATATTTCCATTCATGTGATCTCCACTTCCCTCATTGTGATCTCCAAATAATTAGACATGTTAGTAATGGAAAGTCTAGATTCATAAATATTGTCCCATGAACTATAAGAATAAAAATGAGTGTTTCTATGTTTTAAATATTACATGAGACTTCTCTGATTTTCATTATATTTACAACATGCTTACAAAAATTCACCTCCATGAAATTGTTTGATTTTAAAGTTCAGTGGTCAGTATTCTCTCTTCTTGTAATATTGATTAAAGATCTTTTGGTCATGTGACACGTAATAGTATTTCAATATTTTTTTTTACATCCAATCATTTACAGATATGAAAAACCATGGTAGATAGTTCTAGTACAGATATGAAAAACCATGGTAGACAGTTCTAGTACAGATATGAAAAATCATGGTAGACAGTTCTAGTACAGATATGAAAAACCATGGTAGACAGTTCTAGTACAGATATGAAAAACCATGGTAGACAGTTCTAGTACAGATATGAAAAACCATGGTAGACAGTTCTAGTACAGATATGAAAAACCATGGTAGACAGTTCTAGATATTAAATCATGTTTTAGTACTGATGAACTCTGTATTTCATGTTCTTACTAGTCTTTCATCTTTGTCCCATATTTTCTAGCTTTTTTATCACCACACACTTCATGATAAAATAGTCATCAATTTTTATCTTTACATACTTCTCTCTGTATGGTCAGATTACTTTATTCTTCCACTCATCACACACTTCATGACAAAATAGTCATCAATTTTTTATCTTTACATACTTCTCTCTGTATGGTCAGATTACTTTATTCTTCCACTCATCACACACTTCATGACAAAATAGTCATCAATTTTTTATCTTTACATACTTCTCTCTGTATGGTCAGATTACTTTATTCTTCCACTCATCACACACTTCATGACAAAATAGTCATCAATTTTTATCTTTACATACTTCTCTCTGTATGGTCAGATTACTTTATTCTTCCACTCATCACACACTTCATGACAAAATAGTCATCAATTTTTTATCTTTACATACTTCTCTTTGTAAGGTCAGATTACTTATTCTTCCACTCATCACACACTTCATGACAAAATAGTCATCAATTTTTTATCTTTACATACTTCTCTCTGTATGGTCAGATTACTTTATTCTTCCACTCATCACACACTTCATGACAAAATAGTCATCAATTTTTTATCTTTACATACTTCTCTTTGTAAGGTCAGATTACTTTATTCTTCCACTCATCACACACTTCATGACAAAATAGTCATCAATTTTTTACCTTTACATACTTCTCTCTGTATGGTCAGAATACTTTATTCTTCCACTCATCACACACTTCATGACAAAATAGTCATCAATTTTTTATCTTTACATACTTCTCTTTGTAAGGTCAGATTACTTTATTCTTCCACTCATCACACACTTCATGACAAAACAGTCATCAATTTTTTATCTTTACATACTTCTCTCTGTATGGTCAGATTACTTTATTCTTCCACTCATCACACACTTCATGACAAAATAGTCATCAATTTTTTATCTTTACATACTTCTCTTTGTAAGGTCAGATTACTTTATTCTTCCACTCATCACACACTTCATGACAAAATAGTCATCAATTTTTTATCTTTACATACTTCTCTCTGTATGGTCAGATTACTTTATTCTTCCACTCATCACACACTTCATGACAAAATAGTCATCAATTTTTTATCTTTACATACTTCTCTCTGTATGGTCAGATTACTTTATTCTTCCACTCATCACACACTTCATGACAAAATAGTCATCAATTTTTTATCTTTACATACTTCTCTCTGTATGGTCAGATTACTTTATTCTTCCACTCATCACACACTTCATGACAAAATAGTCATCAATTTTTTATCTTTACATACTTCTCTCTGTATGGTCAGATTACTTTATTCTTCCACTCATCACACACTTCATGACAAAATAGTCATCAATTTTTTATCTTTACAATCTTCTCTCTGTATGGTCAGATTACTTTATTCTTCCACTCATCACACACTTCATGATAAAATAGTCATCAATTTTTTAACTTTACATACTTCTCTTTGTAAGGTCAGATTACTTTATTCTTCCACTCATCACACACTTCATGACAAAATAGTCATCAATTTTTTATCTTTACATACTTCTCTTTGTAAGGTCAGATTACTTTATTCTTCCACTCATCACACACTTCATGACAAAATAGTCATCAATTCTTTATCTTTACATACTTCTCTCTGTATGGTCAGATTACTTTATTCTTCCACTCATCACACACTTCATGACAAAATAGTCATCAATTCTTTATAATTTTTCTGTAATTTCTTTATCACCTTTCCCGCACATTTTGGTCTCTTGTACCATATACTAAAAGAGGAAGATAGAATGACTTTCTTATATTTTCTAATTCTTATTCACAGGCCTGAGAATGGAAGGATAAGTGATATTTTTGTTACCCTTGGACCATTTCTAAAGCTCTACACATCATACTTCAGAGATTTGGATTATACAACAACTTTGATCAATGTGTGTCGAATAAAATATCCCGTTTTTGATTATGTGGTGAAGGAATTTGAGGTGAGTGAAACAAAGAATATAATGGTTAATAAAAATATAACAGTTGTTACTTAATATTTGTAACATGGGAGAATTAGTGTGTAGAATCATGCATTGTCTTTTGTATAGATTAAAACACTTTGATTTGTCTACTTTTGACCATCCTCTTTTTTTGATCATCCTCTTGTTTTAATCCTGTCATTTTCTTACTACGTGCTTTTGCTGCTGGTTCAGGGGCTGCATTCTCTCTGGTCAGATTACTTGTTTGGGGGCTGAATTCTCTCTGTATGGTCAGATTACTTGTTTGGGGGCTGCATTCTCTCTGTATGGTCAGATTACTTATTCAGGGGCTGAATTCTCTCTGTATGGTCAGATTACTTATTCAGGGGCTGAATTCTCTCTGTATGGTCAGATTACTTGTTTGAGGGCTGAATTCTCTCTGTATGGTCAGATTACTTGTTTGGGGGCTGAATTCTCTCTGTATGGTCAGATTACTTGTTTGGGGAATGAATTCTCTCTGTATGGTCAGATTACCTGATTCTTCCACTCATCATTTGCTCTGTTCATATTGCCACTTATTCACTTGGATATCCACTATTGGTTTGCCACTTATTTACTTGGATATCCACTATTGGTTTGCCACTTATTCACTTGGATATCCACTATTGGTTTGCCACTTATTCACTTGGATATCCACTATTGGTTTGCCACTTATTTACTTGGATATCCACTATTGGTTTGCCACTTATTTACTTGGATATCCACTATTGGTTTGCCACTTATTTACTTGGATATCCACTATTGGTTTGCCACTTATTCACTTGGATATCCACTATTGGTTTGCCACTTATTCACTTGGATATCCACTATTGGTTTGCCACTTATTCACTTGGATATCCACTATTGGTTTGCCACTTATTCACTTGGATATCCACTATTGGTTTGCCACATATTTACTTGGGTATCCGCTATTGGTTTGTCACTTATTTACTTGGATATCCACTATTGGTTTGCCACTTATTTACTTGGATATCCACTATTGGTTTGCCACTTATTTACTTGGATATCCACTATTGGTTTGCCACTTATTTACTTGGATATCCACTATTGGTTTGCCACTTATTTACTTGGATATCCACTATTGGTTTGCCATTTATTTACTTGGATATCCACTATTAGTTTGCCACTTATTTACTTGGATATCTACTATTGGTTTGCCACTTATTTACTTGGATATCCACTATTGGTTTGCCACTTATTTACTTGGATATCCATTATTGGTTTACCATTTATTTACTTGGATATCCACTATTAGTTTGCCACTTATTTACTTGGATATCTACTATTGGTTTGCCACTTATTTACTTGAATATCCACTTTTGGTTTGCCACTTATTTACTTGGATATCCACTATTGGTTTGCCACTTATTTACTTGGATATCCACTATTAGTTTGCCACTTATTTACTTGGATATCCACTATTGGTTTTTTACATTTTTTCACACAATATCTACTTTTATCTTCATGGCTCTGTATTACCACACAGTATTATTAACTTATTTTCATGAGAACTTTTGTGTGTAAAGAATGCAGCAAATTACTTCTCCTATAAATATAAAATACAATTCTTAAGTGGCAACAGAAGACAATACATGAAAGTGAAACATGTGAAGATGATTTATGAAAATACTAACCATAAAGTGAAACATGGTGAAGATGATTTATGAAAATACTAACCATAAAGTGAAACATGGTGAAGATGATTTATGAAAATACTAACCATAAAGTGAACAAATATAAAACAAATACACTGGAGTAAAATAAATAAACAATTCTCAGTTTTGAGATAAGTCCTTGCTTATCATACCAGGAAATCAGTATTATTGAATTTGTATTATGAGTGAGTTTATAAGAACCAGTTGAGAAGGGCAACCATCAGTCAGTGTGAGACAGCCTTATCAAGATAAAATAATTAATAAAAGATTTTTCTTGCAATGAAATCAGTTAAATCTAAGTCAGGTTTCAATGACTTTTGTGAGTTCTTTGCTTTTCTAGTTTTCCTGAGTGTTATGATTAATTCAGTTTTTTATAATCCAGTCTACTATAACATTATGATTAATCCAGTTTCCTATAATGTTATAATTAATTCAGTCTCCTATAACATTATGATTAATCCATTTTCTTATAATGTTATAATTAATTCAGTTTCCTATAACATTATGATTAATCCAGTTTTATTAACCTCATAGGACAAGAAAACTGGTCTTGTGATATGTTAATCAGTAATTTGTATGTAAAATATTAACTTTTGGAGGACAAGAAGACAGGTCTTGTGATACTTTAGTCAGTAAATTACACGTAAAGTCTTAACTTTTGGAGGACAAGAAGACTGGTTTTGTGACACTTTAAATAATAATTTACATGTAAAATCTTAACTTTTGGAGGACAAGAAGACTGGTTTTGTGACACTGTAGTCAGTAACTTACATGTGGAATCTCATTTTCAGACGAGCTCTTGCTGCCAAACCTTGTCATTGTATAATTACATGCTCAAACCTGTCCAGCGTATTTCACAATACTGTCTTCTGCTGCAGGAGTACTTGAACCATTTACAGGCCAGTTCTTCTGATTATGAAGATACAGTCGCTGCCCTGCAAATCATGAGCCAAGTTGCAAGTGAAACCATAAAACATGAGGTAGGAAACTGCAGTCCTGATGTAATATAGAGAATGTTATTTAAACTTGTGTGTAGTCACAACTTGTTGATGTTGTGCATGTGCATGTGGTCACTATTTGTTTATTTATCTTGTGCAGTATCCACTTTTAGTAATGTTACTTCACATCTGGCTTCTGTGAAATGTTTAACATTATTGAGTAACTTGCCAGTCTTAGTGGCTTACTCAGTATATTCTTTGTACAATTCATGATGTTTGGAAACAGACAGAAGTTATTCCTCTTTATTATGTGTCACATTTTTACCAAAGGCTTCTGTTTGTCTGTAGTGTTTTCTGTTAGTATTGTCATAATCTTTGTCTTGTAAAGAATTCTTTTGTAACACATTAAACTTCCCTTTTGATTTTCCAGGATAATATCAGCAAGTTGATATCTATTCAGAACAGTTTATGTGGTCACCATGAAGTTATTCGTCCTGGCCGGGTAAGGCATATTTAAACGTACAATCACACAAACAGATGTTTCTGTATATTAAGTGTTATTCTGTTTCTTTGATGTTTTATTTTCTGTAAACTAACAGTTTGAAATACTCAAGATAACAACATGCTTGTAAAAGTATTTAAGTGTGATATTTAAGTACAACCTACCAAAATGTTACGACTATACACATGATTGCAGTGCCGTATGAGAACTAATGTAGTACAATAACTCTAATACTACATACTGTTTTTGTATGAAGATGTTAATGTCTGATTTCATAGCTACACTTTGTACAAAGAGAATGTTCTATTTCATTTCAGATGTTTATAAAAGAGGGAGACCTCATGAAACTTTCCAGGAAGATAATGAAACCTCGAAGGTTTATACTGGTTAGTGATTCACTAACATTTTCTCAGTACAACAGATATTAGAAAAACATTACATTACAAGTTTTGTCCAAGTGATGATGAAATTCTGCTTTATAATACCGAATCTAGAAAGTTACTTCGTAGTTTGAACTTTAGATGCTAACTTGCTAAATACCAGATGTAATGAAAGTTATATCCTAATTTTAACATCAAACATTAACTGTTATTAAAGATCTAGTCTTATGATTAAAACTTAATGGAATTAAAGGTAGATCCATGTTTTAAAGTCAAGATATTAATTTCAGTTTTTCAAATACGAGTACTTATCACTTTTTAGATACTTAGATACTTTCAATATTGAATTTTGATGAAAGTCTTTCTGATTAAAATTAATAATGTTTATTATATAATAGTTTGTAACTGACCTTAACTCCAAATGTTCTCAGTACAACCTTATATAATTTATTTCTCTCTATTTTTTCATGTACTTTAGTTTAATGATAGCTTATGGTACATGAAGCAAGTTCAATATAACCTTTATCGAGTAAAACAAGAGTTTCCTCTGGTTGGAATGAAGGTATCAATACCAATTCAACAGGACTATGAGAATG
>VWRL01001311.1:0-46664 GCA_011833715.1 Carcinoscorpius rotundicauda
CAATGTTGTTTTCCTGTTAAATCTGTATAAATAATTAAATTCATGAATATTTGTGGTGTTTCGTGGTAAATTCGTTTAACAGAATATTTCACTGTAAAAAAAAAAAAAGAAGAAGAAAGAAGACTTTTAAATGTATATACCTCTCGTGCTCATTTAACGCAGGGCTTGACCCATTGATTAGCATTCCGGACTGCGACAAATAATATGACCAAAGCTTAATGTGGGATATTCTATTGAATAGGCTCTACACTCTCACTTAGGGTGCAGTTATAGCCATAACAGTGAATCCCGCTATTTGTTTAAAAGTTGCCACGTAGGCGACTGGAGGCTGTTAAAATTTTACCTTTCCTTCTACAAATTAGTAGTTTTAAATTAGGGTTGACTTAGGGTTTTGACTTAACTGTTAACCTATGTATTATAGTTATAACCGGGTTCACAATACCAAAAGTATTTTATTCATTATTTATTCTATATTTACAATGCAAGAGAATAATTTTGATTTTAAAATAATAACGAGAATAATAAATGTGGACTGCTTCCTATCTATTATAATAAATCAAATAATGTTGGACGACGCTCTTCCTTGCAAATCAAACATTGGAAGATATCACATGTCAAAAGGAAAAAATTGTCGCTCGTGTACGACCAACAACGATGTTGTTGGTTTTGAAATTTCGCACAAAGCTACTCGAGGGCTATCTGTGCTAGCCGTCCCTAATTTAGTAGTGTAAGACTAGAGGGAAGGCAGCTAGTCATCACCACCCATCGCCAACTCTTGGGCTACTCTTTTACCAACGAATAGTGGGATTGACCATCACATTGAACACCCCCACGGCTGGGAGGGCGAGCATGTTTAGCGCGACGCGGGCGCGAACCCGCGACTTTCGGATTACGAGCGCACGCCTTAACGCGCTCGGCCATGCCAGGCCTTGACCAACAACGAACCTAAAATAAAGTGGTTCTAAATATTATTGCGAATTTTAGTTTACAACAATGAGTGATAACAATATTTAAAAGTACTGAAATTATTAAAATATAAAAAAATGAACATTAGCGAATAATTGTGTTGAGTCGTGAAATGTGTTAATTTTGAAATTAAGAATGTACATTCAACTAACAGTTACAATGTTAATTGTTGAAAGACGGCGAAGCGTTAGAAAACAATGTACATTCAACTGACGGTTACGATGTTAAACGTTGAAAGATGGCGAAGCGCTAGAAAACAAAAATCTTAAAACATTGTAATAAAAATCACGTCAACTGCACGTGTTTCTGTTTTTCTTTCTTTTTTTCTTTCTACGTTTCTTTGGTCTCTTATCGTCCAGTCCAATTGACGAGTTTCGGCATTGCCCGTAAGTCCTCTTGGACAGTAACTATTGGGAGACAGTAAATGGATTTTACATACTATTTTTGGAATCCACTGGCTTAGAATCAGCAATAGACAAATTAAATATAATAGAGAAGAGACAAATATTTATAGTTAACGTGGTTTTATCATAACATTTTAACACTAATATGACTTCAAAAAGGAAAAAAAACCAAGAGTAGAGAGACTAATGAAATAGGGGTTCACCGTTAAGAAAGTCAGTACCAAATTTATATTACAGAAAATTTAGGACAAGATGATGCGATATAAAACATAGCATTTGAAACATTAGTTTATAAAAAAAGTAGAAGAAAATAAATAGATCATGATATTTGTAAAAATTACACAAAATATCGTCACGATCAAAATGTGTAAAACAAATACAAATAATGCTTCATAACAGCATGAGATGGCGCTATGCTCAAAATATTTAAAATAAATATAAATCATTATTTACCCGCGTAGAAATTAGTATCAAATAAATCATTACATAGACAAATATTTTTATTTTTGGATACAAGCCAAGCGAACTTGGATATATTTATGTTTTCTAAATTTGCACAAACATTATTTTGCTTTCTAAACAATCTATTGTTCAACCCAAAAATTACAATCTTATATTTTATTAACAGTAAATATCATTTAAGCCTCAATCCTAGCGTTGACAATAAGTCTACCGTAAGGGGTCGTGGAATGAAGGAAGAAGAGATAAGCTGTTTTGTATTGTTCATAATTTAGAACAGAAACAATAGAAATGAATATTTACCAGTTTTTCAACTTTCAGACATTACGTCCTGGACGTATCGAGTGGTATAGACGAAAGTGGTGAAGTTAAGTGGTACTTAGCTCTGTGTCTTCTCTTAGCCTGGATTATAGTCTTTGGCTGTTTGTGTAAAGGTGTACAGACATCAGGCAAGGTACGATTCAGGCACTAAGCTAGGCCTACTGTTAAAGTGAAGCATTTTTCGTAATTATTAAATTTAGAAATGTTCTGATTATTATCTATTTTTGTTATCTACTTGTTCACACAGAAATTTGATGGTTGAATGGCAGAGTCCCTCGAGGGGTAAAACCATTGATGAAAACAGTGATTTTCAATTTGTGATACAGGCATAATTGTTATAAAAAGTGCGTGTCACTCACAAGGCTTTTCTTCCCGTGGGTGAGAGGCGAGCTTAAAGGTCTTACAACGCAAAACGTCAGGTTTTGATTCCCCATAGATTTGCTCCAAGAGTAAATAATATGAAGGTTCATTTCCATGTTTTGTAATTCTATATTCCAGAAAGTTAGTGATTTTAAATATAATCATAAAGTGTTCGTCCATTGTTCTCGTAAAACTATTTTTTTTTTCCTATATAGTAAACTACATAAAAATAAAACTATTTAAGAACTGGTATCCTGGCTCATAGTTCTATTTAACGATTTATAACATTAAGGACGTCCAGAAAGTTTGTTAGATAGGGCTGTGTTTGTTAATATATTCATGAAAAAAAAAACAAAACCAAATAAAACTCGAATAAAAGACATTGCAAAATCAAAAGGACCCACAGGGTACAGGCTATAATTTGAAATATAAAATTTACCATAGGTTTGGAGGTGACTGCGGAACTAGAAACCACATTGTGGTGGGGATACACTTTCCATCTGTCTCAACCTTTGTACGCCAGTCTCACGTGAAGAAATACATAAAAAATAATTAATAAGAACACGATAAACAAAAGATGTAGAAGCTAGGAGAGCGAGATGTGGGTGCTTAAGTCTACAACGTCCCACATCTATTTCACCCTTCACTGCTGACATATAGTGGCGGGAATATAAGTGCTCTTTAAAGTAAAGAGAAGAGTGGGTGTTCTTTATTGCACAACTACAAGATGAATTCACAGAGGTAATCGAACCTCTGATTTTAGAGTGGTAAATCCGTAGAGTTGCCGCTGTGAGAAGAGGACATCAGAGAAAATTAAAACAACACTAAGATACCACCACTTGGGAGTACGTAATATAAGCCTACCTCTTGAAGTTGACATTCCAGTTTCCATTATAGTGGTAAATACTACTAAATAGCACAGCACAAATTATACTGGTATATATATGTATATACACATATACAACGTACATTACTTTATTTATGATATACGTATACCAGATGCATTATGGAAAGTTTTCTGTTTCAAGAGTGAATTAAACTGAAATTGGCATGGCATGGCTAGGTGGTTATCCGAGGGTCGCGGGCTCGAACTCCATCACACCAAATATGCCGGCCCTTTCAGCCGTGGGGGCTTATAATATAACGGCAAATTTCACTATTCGTTGGTCCAAAGGAGTAGCCCAAGAGTTGGCGGTGGGTGGTGATAACTAGCTGTCTTTTCTCTAGTCTTAGACTGTTAAATTAGGAACGGCAAGCGCAGATATCCCTCGTGTCACTTTGCGCGAAATTCAAAACAGACTATTATATTTATATAGATGGTGTCAGTGCATTAGAGGAGCGTGTGACGTATTCATTACGTCATATATACACTCTGAGAATGGAGAACAATAAAGATCCCCGTGACGGAAAACTGAGGTAAAACGGTAAAACTGTGACCTCTCTTCCAAATCTACATGCACACAGGTTAAACATTTCGCGATGTCGGGGCTTGCACTTTGCGTAATAAAATATTTTTTTCCTGTATTATTTAAGCAAGAGTTCTATCACAATGTGGCAAGTAGTTACATAAACATACACCAGACAGTACTGTTATATTGATAAGCATGTTTGTTTTCGAATTTACCCATGGTATAAATGTGTTTATATTATTTTATTCGGATACTATGGTATAATTGAGTTTATCGTTTTATTCAGATACCATAATAATCTAGTTTATTGTTTATTCAGGTGGTATATTTTACGGCACTTTTCCCATATGTGGTTTTGGTAATCATGTTAATCCGTGGAGTCACCCTTCCGGGGGCTAAAGAGGGAATTCTTTGGTATATAACACCCGTCTGGAGTCGACTAGCGAAGGCTCAGGTACGGTGATGTTTTCCTTCAATATTCCCGATACCAATACCAGTGTTAGGTGTTTTGTATACATATTAGTAACACTAGTGTTAGGTGTTTTGTATACATATTAATAACACTAGTGTTAGGTGTTTTGTATACATATTAATAACACTAGTGTTAGGTGTTTTGTATAAATATTAGTAATGCTAGTGTTATGAGTTTTATATACATATTAGTAATGCTAGTGTTATGAGTTATATATACATATTATATCCTATATGAATGGGAAAAAGAAAAACAAACATGAAATGAATACAATAATCGGAATACCTGTAGAGTCGTAGTGTGTTGTAACATGTTAAAAACAGATGTACTGTAATACTGTACTTGTTACAGAGACCAGATGTACTGTAATACTGTACTTGTTACAGACACCAGATGTACTGTAATACTGTACTTGTTACAGAGACGAAATGAACTGTAATACTGTACTTGTTACAGGACACTAGATGAAGTGTAATACTGTACTTGTTACAGAGACGAAATGAACTGTAATACTGTACTTGTTACAGAGACAAAATGAACTGTAATACTGTACTTGTTACAGAGACGAAATGAACTGTAATACTGTACTTGTTACAGAGACGAAATGAAGTGTAATACTGTACTTGTTACAGAGACGAAATGAAGTGTAATACTGTACTTGTTACAGAGACGAAATGAACTGTAATACTGTACTTGTTACAGAGACGAAATGAACTGTAATACTGTACTTGTTACAGAGACGAAATGAACTGTAATACTGTACTTGTTACAGACACCAGATGAAGTGTAATACTGTACTTGTTACAGAGACGAAATGAACTGTAATACTGTACTTGTTACAGAGACGAAATGAACTGTAATACTGTACTTGTTACAGACACCAGATGAAGTGTAATACTGTACTTGTTACAGACACCAGATGTACTGTAATACTGTACTTGTTACGGACACCAGATGTATTGTAATACTATACTTGTTACAGAGACGAAATGAACTGTAATACTGTACTTGTTACAGACACCAGATGAAGTGTAATACTGTACTTGTTACAGACACCAGATGTACTGTAATACTGTACTTGTTACGGACACCAGATGTATTGTAATACTATACTTGTTACAGAGACGAAATGAACTGTAATACTGTACTTGTTACAGACACCAGATGAAGTGTAATACTGTACTTGTTACAGACACCAGATGTACTGTAATACTGTACTTGTTACGGACACCAGATGTATTGTAATACTATACTTGTTACAGAGACGAAATGAACTGTAATACTGTACTTGTTACAGACACCAGATGTACTGTAATACTGTACTTGTTACAGACACCAGATGTACTGTAATACTGTACTTGTTACAGACACCAGATGTACTGTAATACTGTACTTGTTATAGATAAACTATAATGTTGATAACTTAAGGTATTGCTGCTAATGTAATGTCGTATGTCATTGCTGCTATGTTTGTCAGAAACTTATTGTTTTAGTGTCAGAATATCTCAAACTTACTGGGATACTTCTTTAGACTTAATAATACTTCTCTATACATATTGATACTTTTCTGTACATAATGATACTTCTCTATACGTAATGATACTTTTGTATACATAATGATACTTCTCTATACGTAATGATACATCGCTATGGTTAATGATACTTCTCTATACATAATGATACTTTTGTATACATAATGATACTTCTCTGTACGTAATGATACATCGCTATGGTTAATAATACTTCTCTATACGTAATGATACATCGCTATGGTTAATGATACTTCTCTATACGTAATGATACATCGCTATGGTTAATGATACTTCTCTATACGTAATGATACATCGCTATGGTTAATGATACTTCTCTATACGTAATGATACATCGCTATGGTTAATGATACTTCTCTATACGTAATGATACATCGCTATGGTTAATGATACTTCTCTATACGTAATGATACATCGCTATGGTTAATGATACTTCTCTATACGTAATGATACTAGGTGTGGGGAGACGCAGCTGTGCAGATCTTTTTTGCACTTAGTCCAGCGTGGGGTGGTCTCATAACGTTGTCGTCCTACAACCCTTTCTACAACAACTGTTACAAGTAAGTATTGTATTTATATGGGGTGGTCTTATAACGTTGTCCTCCTACAACCCCTTCTACAACAACTGTTACAAGTAAGTATTGTATTTATATGGGGTGGTCTTATAACGTTGTCCTCCTACAACCCCTTCTACAACAACTGTTACAAGTAAGTATTGTATTTGTATGGGGTCGTCTTATAACGTTGTCCTCCTACAACCCCTTCTACAACAATGTTACAAGTAAGTATTGTATTTGTATCGGGTGGTCTCATACCGTTGTCCTCCTACAACCCCTTCTACAACAACTGTTACAAGTAAGTATTGTATTTGTATCGGGTGGTCTCATAACGTTGTCCTCCTACAACCCCTTCTACAACAACTGTTACAAGTAAGTATTGTATTTGTATGGGGTGGTATCATAACGTTGTCCTCCTACAACCCCTTCCACAACAACTGTTACAAGTAAGTGTTGTATTTGTATGGGGTGGTATCATAACGTTGTCCTCCTACAACCCCTTCCACAACAACTGTTACAAGTAAGTGTTGTATTTGTATGGGGTGGTCTCATAACGTTGTCCTCCTACAACCCCTTCCACAACAACTGTTACAAGTAAGTATTGCATTTGTATCGGGTGGTCTCATAACGTTGTCCTCCTACAACCCCTTCTACAACAACTGTTACAAGTAAGTATTGTATTTGTATGGGGTGGTCTCATACCGTTGTCCTCCTACAACCCCTTCTACAACAACTGTTACAAGTAAGTATTGTATTTGTATCGCGTGGTCTCATAACGTTGTCCTCCTACAACCCCTTCTACAACAACTGTTACAAGTAAGTATTGTATTTGTATGGGGTGGTCTCATAACGTTGTCCTCCTACAACCTTTTCTACAACAACTGTTACAAGTAAGTGTTGTATTTGTATGGGGTGGTCTCATAACGTTGTCCTCCTACAACCCCTTCCACAACAACTGTTACAAGTAAGTGTTGTATTTGTATGGGGTGGTCTCATAACGTTGTCCTCCTACAACCCCTTCCACAACAACTGTTACAAGTAAGTGTTGTATTTGTATGGGGTGGTCTCATAACGTTGTCCTCCTACAACCCCTTCTACAACAACTGTTACAAGTAAGTATTGCATTTGTATCGGGTGGTCTCATAACGTTGTCCTCCTACAACCCCTTCTACAACAACTGTTACAAGTAAGTATTGTATTTGTATGGGGTGGTCTCATACCGTTGTCCTCCTACAACCACTTCTGCAACAACTGTTACAAGTAAGTATTGTATTTGTATGGGGTGGTCTCATAACGTTGTCCTCCTACAACCCCTTCTACAACAACTGTTACAAGTAAGTATTGTATTTGTATGGGGTGGTCTCATAACGTTGTCCTCCTACAACCCCTTCTACAACAACTGTTACAAGTAAGTGTTGTATTTGTATCGGGTGGTCTCATAACGTTGTCCTCCTACAACCCCTTCTACAACAACTGTTACAAGTAAGTATTGTATTTGTATGGGGTGGTCTCATACCGTTGTCCTCCTACAACCACTTCTGCAACAACTGTTACAAGTAAGTTTTGTATTTGTATGGGGTGGTCTCATAACGTTGTCCTCCTACAACCCCTTCTACAACAACTGTTACAAGTATTGTATTTGTATGGGGTGGTCTCATAACGTTGTCCTCCTACAACCCCTTCTACAACAACTGTTACAAGTAAGTGTTGTATTTGTATCGGGTGGTCTCATAACGTTGTCCTCCTACAACCCCTTCTACAACAACTGTTACAAGTAAGTATTGTATTTGTATGGGGTGGTCTCATACCGTTGTCCTCCTACAACCACTTCTGCAACAACTGTTACAAGTAAATACCGTTTAACATTAAAATAATGCCCTTCATGACATTATTATTAATAAAACACTAATATTTTATCTCTAACATAAACTACATTTCTTTTTGATTTGTCACACTCCTGTTTAACTCCAGTTTCAACTCCTAATCTTGAAGATACTTCTAACTGTTCTACTGTTTTAACTTCCAATTGTGCAGCTATCTGCCTTCACTGATTAATTTGCTGTTTCATTCTTTGTCAGTAAAACTTCCTGAATGCACTCAGTCATTCATATATGTTTAACTCTGCTTAAACTCTGTACTTTAAAAAAGAAATGTTCAAACTAACCAATCTATTTCTGTCAAACATAAGCCAGTCTTTGGTACCATTTGTCCAGATTATTGGTTCTTAACCTTGTTGGAGGTGCTGAACCTCGGAAGTTTCGTACTTGCATTCACTGAACCCTTCGTAATTGGAAAAATAAAATATGAATTTTTTTTCAAATTCTAAACATAAGAAGATGTTTTATTAATGCACAAAATGAACCATGCATCAGTTGCACATAATATCACTGTTTTCAAAGAACAACACCAACAAAACATGAATTTCACACAAAAACAAAAACATAACTCAATGAATATTTACTGCAAATCAATGTAAATTTTGCTGTTGTTTTTCAGAGACTAAGATAAGAAATGCGAAGCTTCACCTTGACAAGTACCACTTTGATATCATTTTCACAACAAAGTCTGTTTCGTCTCTTCATTTTTATGTCCACCATCCTCGAAAAGGATTGCTGGCAAGAAAAGTTGTAACAAACGGCATGAGTATCTCAAGGACTTAGCATTAAGGGGGTACGTTACGATTTGGTACACCAGAACGTTGAAAGCGTTGTTGTTCTGAAAAGTTGCAGTTGAACTTGGCTCTGTTGAAGTTCGATGATTTTGTCGTGGTGTTCATCATTGACATCCGTTGTCGTAACACTAAACGTCTCACCCATGCTGGATATGACTCTGGTGAAGAAGTATCTGTCGAGAGACTTTACGAGCTCATCTAAGTGCATGACAATTGCTTGCTTCAGTTCTCCGGGTACAGAAATGTCTCCGATTTCAGACACATCTTCGATCTTACTTACACAGTCGTCCAGTAGAGGAAAGTTTGCGAAGTTATCATTCTCTGTTCGTCGTTTTCATAACGGTAGCTTTTTATGAAAAGCCTTCAGGTTTTCTTCCGCTTCGATGATGTTGACTCCACTGCCCTGCATCTGTTGATTGAGATGATTGAAGATATCGGCCATGTACACCAAAGTGAGAATGAACTCGGATTTTTTGAAGCAATCTGCATGACAGTGTTGATGTTATCGCAAAAACAGGGCTAATTCCACATTCATCGCAAAAACACGATTCAGCACCTTTCACTGGGATAACCACTACACGTTAGAATGATACAGAAGTACCTGGAATTTAGAGCCCGTTTTATAACACAGCTCTTTGAAAATGTGGTTCTTCAAGGCACTATTTCGCAACAACGTTCACACATTTCACTTCAATTTTTAATACTTCTGCCAGTTTTGAAGGCAAGGTTTTGGTTGCCAACGCATGCTTGTGCAGAACAATGATGTGCGGAGCATCGGTTTTTACCAGCGCACCAAAACCAGAGTTTCATCCTAGCATGACTGGAGCTCCATCTGAACAAACTGCAGAAACCATATTCCAAGAAAGATCGTTGTCTCTGAAGAAGTCATCCATAAGTTTTTTCACGTCGGCTGCCTTAGTTGCTTTTTCAAGAGGCTTACAAAATAAAAAATATTCTGTTATCTCGTCGTTCTTCACATAGCGCACGAATACAAAAAGTGGCTTAGATTGGAAACATCAGTGGTCTCGTCGAGTTGAAGGCTGAATTTTGCTGGGCTTGAAATCAGATCTGCAACTACTTGAGCCAAGACGTCATCGCTCATGTCATCTATTCTGCTGCTGATGGTGTCACTTGAAAGATGAATTTGGGATAACTTATTTTCAGCTGTTTTTCCCAGTATGATATTCGCCATCTTCAACGCAGCTGGTTTCACGAGTGCTTCACCAATGATGTGGGGTTTGTCCTGCTTTGTGATCAAGTATACAACTTCGTACGATGCTGTGAGGATCGGTTTGTAGATGGGTACAAAGCCGAGAACAGGCAAAGTATCCTTTCCATCGAACCTGGCTCTCTTTACTTTGAATTCAGTAAGCGTTGTGTTCTTGTATTTCCCATCTCCATGCAGCTTTAGGGAGTGTTCTTAGTTTTGCCGGTGCTATACTAGAATTGCTGAATTTGGAATTGCAAATTATGCATTCAGAACACTGACTCCCATGATGTTCTGTTATACACGTTAATCCATATTGTACGCATTCGTTTGACCACTTTCTGTTTTTGCTTGACATAGTTAGTATTAAGGGATTGAAAGATTAGGAAAAAAATCACAAATGATGCACGATTACTACAGTCACAAGTCGAACGCTAAGCGCATGAAGTTCCCTGCAGCAAAGATATTAAGGCCAAGTGATGTGACGTGTTCAGCCGCAGCCAATGATGGCCAAGTGAAGCATGACGCCACGAATTATGCAAGTGGGGTGAACGGAACGGTCACACACACAGTGTATGTGTCTTGTGTTCCGCCGAATCCCTGAGACTGTCTCACCGTATCCCTGGGGTTTGATTGAACACAGGTTAAGTACCACTGGTCTAGATGGCAACTTAGTTTTGCTGGAAATTTCTGATACCATTGATATCAAGTAAGCGCCGTCTAGTTTCCAGAATAAAATTTAAAATTTCAGCTTTTTCTTTTTCGCATATTTTATCTTATGAGCCTGGCATGGCCTAGCGCGTTAAGGCGTGCGCTTCGTAATCTGAGGGTAGCGGGTTCGCGCCAAACATGCTCGCCCTCCCAGCTGTGGGGGCATTATAATGTGACGGTCAATCCCACTATTCATTGGTAAAAGAGTAGCCCAAGAGTTGGCGGTGGGTGGTGATGACTAGCTGCCTTCCCTCTAGTCTTACACTGCTAAATTAGAGACGGCTAGCACAGATAGCCCTCGAGTAGCTTTGTGGGAAATTCCAAAACAAACAAACAAAATATCTTACCTTATCATACACAATTTTATTATATCACATTTTTATTATTATTTCGCATTAAAAAAAATTCTTAATTTTATATTTTGTAAATTTTGTAACTCCACAGTTATAATATTTATAACTTATAAAATCATTAAGGAAACAAAAATCATTTACCACTCCTTACAGTGTTACATTTATCTTTTGATTTTAAACCTTATTACTTCGAATAAAACGAATCTATTTTCACAAGAAGTAAAAAATCTTGAAGGAAATAAGTGATATGTTAAGCACAATATTCTTCATTCTAATCTTTCGATCAATAAAATATCTCATCTCCTAATTTTATATTTTGTAAATTTTGTAACTCCACAGTTATAATATTTATGACTTTGTGTTTGTTTAAAAAATGTGCTACAGAAATTGACAATCGAATTACCTTATAGGTTTATTGGAAAACCAGTTGTAATTACAAAGTAAAGTTATGTTATGATTTTTGTAGTACTTTGTTGTTATTACAAGAGAAAGGTATGTTGTAATTGTTATAGAATTTTGTTGTTATTACAAAAAAAGAGTTGTTTTATAATTGTTATAGTATATTGTTGTTACAGTAATGGAATAAGTTGATTATTGAAATGCTGTATGTAACATGAAAAATGGAACTTTTATCTGCTCAGGGAACACAAAATATTTAATCTTTTAAATGTCTCTAGGTGAATTATCATACACTCTTCAACTTTACATGTTTCCTAAATAAAAAGATACATTGGACAGCCGGAACATTTGTAAAGAAGATATGGTTATGGTAATCCAAGAATGGAAAATGTTATACTTAGCTCCAGTTTCTTTGTACGACATTCGTTTCTTCGAAACTATACTCTATATATTAACGTAATGAGTGTTTGCCTTATTTTCATTTTTATTGAATTTTATTTTATTTCAGAGACGCTTTAATAGTATCTACGAGCAACGTTCTGACTAGTATTTTTGCTGGGTTTGTTATATTCTCTGTGATTGGTTACTTGGCCCATGAGCTCAACGTAGACGTAGAGCACGTGGTGAATCAGGGTGCTGGTCTGGCGTTCATTGTGTATCCAGAGGTTGTTGCTCGATTACCAGTTGCACCATTATGGGCATTTTTGTTCTTTATCATGTTGTTAACCCTAGGACTTGATAGCCAGGTACGCAATTAGTTTATGTATGTCGTTAATAAATGTTTAAATGATAAATGTGTTATTGTCATCCAAATGAATATGATGTCACGTACACAATTATTTTAAATGGTAAAATACTCGGGATCTATAACTGTTATACATAGCAAGAAGACATTAACACTAGAGTTTTGTAAGGACTTGCTGCAGTGGAGTAACCCACTTGTTGTAAATACACTTGGATACAACTCTCAAATAAGAAATTGTAAATACACGTCGATAACATAAACAACAACCAAGAAGGCCTAAATACACGTTGATAAAATAGACAAATAAGAAGTTGTAAATACACGTCGATAAAATAAACAACAACCAAGAAGACACTGTAAATACACGTTGATAAAAACAACCAAGACGTTGTAAAAACAAGTTGATAAAAACAACCAAGAAGACGGAAATACACGTCGATAAATTAAACAACCAAAAAGACGTTGTAAATACACGTTCATAAAAACAAGCAAGCTTCAAACATTTACTGTTGACCATCTATAAAAAATGAAAATGTCTTGTCTGATACGTGCTGTATAACCATTTTGTCTGATCCGTGCTCTACAACCATCTTTTCTGATACGTGCTCTACAACCATCTTGTCTGATACGTGCTTTATAACCATTTTGTGTAATACGTGCTTCTACAACCATCTTGTCTGATACGTTCTTCTACAACCATCTTGTCTGATACGTGCTCCTACAACCATCTTGTCTGATACGTGCTCTACAACCATCTTGTCTGATATGTGCTTCTACAACCATTTTGTCTGATACGTGCTCCTACAACCATCTTGTCTGATACGTGCTTTATAACCATTTTGTCTAATACGTGCTTCTACAACCATCTTGTCTGATACGTTCTTCTACAACCATCTTGTCTGATACGTGCTCCTACAACCATCTTGTCTAATGTATGATCCTACAATCTTCTTTTTTAATATATTTTCGTACAACCAACTTATTTAATACCTACTCCATTAACCATCTTGTCAAGTACATGGTCCTTCAAGTATTTTGTTTAGTACATGGTCCTTCAAGTATCTTGTCTAGTACATGGTCCTTCATGTATCTTGTCTAGTACATGGTCCTTCAAGTATCTTGTTTAGTACATGGTCCTTCAAGTATCTTGTGTAGTACATGGTCCTTCAAGTATCTTGTGTAGTACATGGTCTTTCAAGTATCTTGTCTAGTACATGGTCCTTCAAGTATCTTGTTTAGTACATGGTCCTTCAAGTATCTTGTCTAGTACATGGTCCTTCAAGTATCTTGTCTAGTACATGGTCCTTCAAGTATTTTGTTTAGTACATGGTCCTTCAAGTATCTTGTCTAGTACATGGTCCTTCATGTATCTTGTCTAGTACATGGTCCTTCAAGTATCTTGTTTAGTACATGGTCCTTCAAGTATCTTGTGTAGTACATGGTCCTTCAAGTATGTTGTTTAGTACATGGCCCTTCAAGTATGTTGTTTAGTACATGGTCCTTCAAGTATCTTGTTTAGTACATGGTCCTTCAAGTATCTTGTGTAGTACATGGTCCTTCAAGTATCTTGTGTAGTACATGGTCCTTCAAGTATGTTGTTTAGTACATGGTCCTTCAAGTATCTTGTTTAGTACATGGTCCTTCAAGTATCTTGTGTAGTACATGGTCCTTCAAGTATCTTGTGTAGTACATGGTCCTTCAAGTATCTTGTGTAGTACATGGTCCTTCAAGTATCTTGTGTAGTACATGGTCCTTCAAGTATCTTGTCTAGTACATGGTCCTTCAAGTATCTTGTCTAGTACATGGTCCTTCAAGTATCTTGTTTAGTACATGGTCCTTCAAGTATCTTGTCTAGTACATGGTCCTTCAAGTATCTTGTTTAGTACATGGTCCTTTATCCATCTTGTATAATACATACTTCATTCACCATGTTGGTTGATTCATATTCTTCCAACTATTTTGTCTAATACATACTCCATCAGCCATCTTGTCTCTCTTCGTGTACTCTATAAATGGTTAAGAAGTGATTTATTTAAGATTCATTTGGGTGAGTACACCGAAATTTTCTGTTATTTAGGTCTTTGTTATTTTTCGTTTAATGTGTTTCAAAATTTTCATAAATAACTGAGAAATTAGGTTTGTTTTATGTCAAGAAAGATATCTGTGTTTTGAATTTCGTACAAAGCTACTCAAGGGCTATCTGTGCTAGCCGTCCCTAGTTTAGCAGTGTAAGACTAGGGGGAAGGAAGCTAGTCATCACTACCCACCACAAATAATTTTTAACATTATTAAAAGGTTATTTTCAAGAACTATTTAATTAATAAGGATTGTTCTTTTGTGACCATGTTTCCTATATTTAACTTCTTCTGCTGTCATGTTTTACTTTTTTTTCTGTTTTGTGACTAATGTAGGTGAAAATAAACAAGAAAGTAAATTAGTGTCTTTTTCTTAGGAAATCCGAAAGATAGGTTCCGTTCTTGACATGAAACGAAGCTGATTTTCAAGTTCTGTTACGAAAATTTTGAAACACATCAAGCGAGAAAACATACAAGCCCAAACAATAGAGAGTTTTAGTGCAATTAGTGGCACATGTTGCTTTTATAAGTGGCTAAATGTGTTTGATTTTAGAATTTTGCGCAAAATTACTTGAGGGCTATCTGCACTAATCGTTCCTAATTTAGCAGTTGTAAACTAGAGAGAAAGCATCAAATCTATATCACCTACCGCCAACTCTTGAGCTACTCTTTTAGCAACGAAATATGGAATTATCTATAACATTATAACACACCCGAGGCCGAGAAAGCAAGCATGTTCGATGGCAGGATTTGAAAGACTGTTAACTTTATTTCCGCTAGGTGGCTCATATAAGTAATATTTAGACAGATTCTTTTTTATTCCCGTTAGGTGGTTAACATCACAAAAATTAGACTGTTATCTTTACTTTCGCTTGGTGGTTCATATCAGATAAAAATAGCATGTATAATGGTTATTCCTGGTAGAGTATTTGTTTATGTGTGTTTTCTTAGAGCAAAACCACATCAGACATCTGCTGAGCCCATGGAAGGGTATGTGTTTATGTGTGTTTTCTTAGAGCAAAGCCACAACAGACATCTGATGAGCCCATTAAAGGGTATGTGTTTATGTGTGTTTTCTTAGAGCAAAGCCACATCAGGCTATCTGCTAAGCCCATGCTAGGGTGTGTGTTTATGTGTGTTTTCTTAGAGCAAAGCCACATCAGACATCTGCTGTGCCCATGGTAGGGTATGTGGGAAAGATAATAGAGAATTACTTGTGAAATCTAGCATCAAAAGGGATAAGTTTTGTGTGTAGTAAAAGACCTGTTTGTTAATTACAGAATGAATTATCTAATATTGTTTATATTGTTGGATTTGACCAACGTAACTTCTCGAATTTCTAGAAGACATATATATAAATATATTTAATACATTTCTTACATAAATTGTTTTCTGTATCTTCGCTAAAAGTGAGCATTCGGTCGATCCACTGCTTTTATGACCACACGTCCCACTAAATAATAGTGTTAAATACATTACAATTCATTGTTACGTTTCTGGGAAGAATTAGATGTTGCGAAAGAGAAAGGTTGTGAACAATGTCGTCCATTGTTACAAAAACAAAGAACGCAAAAGGTGTCTGAACACTGGATAAACTAAATAAGCGATTCATTTATAACTTAAAAGGAAAAGGAAATTGTATTTCGTCTTCTGTACTGAGGGCTGTATGAGATTTGTCGTTAAAAACTGCTCACTGATAAACAACGAGGTGGTTTGATATTTGGTAAAATTAATACAGAAGCTTCGAGAAGTCGATAGATTGAACTTAACTCTCCACGTATTCTAAATGATATTTACCTATTTTTATATACAAATATCCACATCAGTCGTTTCTCCACATTGAGTGACGTAAATTGGAACATCGAAAGAGTCAGGCCCGACATGTTCAAATTGTTAGGGCGCTCGACTCTTATCTGAGGGTTACGAGTTCGAATCCTCATCATAACAAACATGCTTGCCCTTTTAGTCATGGGAACGTTATTATGTGACGGTCAATCCCACTATTCGTTGGTAATAGAGTAGTCCAAGATTTGGCGGTGAGACTTTACACTGCTAATTTAGGGACGACTAGCGCAGATAGCCCTCATATAGCTTTGCCCAGAATACAAAAACAAAGCAAATCGCAAGTGTTCGTTTAGGGTTACGTGTGATGACAGGAACATACTTCGTCTATCAAATAATGAAAGGTGTATTTTTTTCAAGTTTACCTTGCTAGAGTGCGTTATAACAGGAATTTTGGACTGTTTCCCTGATCTCAGAAGAAAGAAAACTCTAGTCGTCCTCATAGTATCAATACTAGGCTTCGCAGGAGGATTTATATTCACCACAAGGGTAAGTAATCTTTCAACATACCAAATACTTATAAAAACAATTAAAACATTTGATTTTAACAACTCTTATAACACTGTATAACATTTATCGCATCGATTTTTAACAAATAAGAAAACAATACTTAACGTCTAAAACGGTTTCTAAGAATGAGAACAATACTGTATGTTTAAAACAATTATGTGTTGCAATAAAGAACAATACTTAATGTTTAAAACAATTATGTGTTGCAATAGAGAACAATACTGAATGTTTAAAACAACTTTGTGTTGCGGTAGAGAACAATACTGAATGTTTAAAACAATTATGCGTTGCAATAGATAAGAATACTGAATGTTTAAAACAACTGTGTTGCAGTAGAGACCAATACTAAATATTTAAAACAACTTTGTGTTGCAATAGAAAACAATACTGAATGTTTAAAACAACTGTGTTGCAATATATAAGAATACTGAATGTTTTAAACAACTGTGTTGCAATAGATAAGAATACTGAATGTTTAAAACAACTGTGTTGCAGTAGAGACCAATACTAAATATTTAAAACAACTTTGTGTTGCAATAGAAAACAATACTGAATGTTTAAAACAACTGTGTTGCAATAGATAAGAATACTGAATGTTTAAAACAATTATGTGTTGCAATAGATAAGAATACTGAATGTTTAAAACAACTGTGTTGCAGTAGAGACCAATACTAAATATTTAAAACAACTTTGTGTTGCAATAGAAAACAATACTGAATGTTTAAAACAACTGTGTTGCAATAGATAAGAATACTGAATGTTTAAAACAATTATGTGTTGCAGTAGAGAACTATATTTAACGTCTAAAGCTAGCATCGTACTTGAGAACTGTATTTACAATTTTAAAATTATTTTAACAAATGAAATAATATTTAATGTCTATAACATTTAATTCTAACAAATCATTTTAAAAAGTCAAAAACATTTCTCTTTATACGTGTTTCGGATTGGTATGTTATAGCTGGAACTGTTTTACATGTACACTTGTGACACAGGCCTTCTTTATATTTGTTTCATGGTGGTGTGTACTGACAAGAACTGTTTGACAAGTACACTGGTGACACTTGCTTTCTTTATACGTATTTCAGGGTGGTGTGTACTGGCTGGAACTGTTTGACAAGTACATTGGTGACACATGCTTTCTTTATACGTAATTCAGTGTGGTGTGTACAGGTTAGAACTGTTTGACAAGTACACTGGTGACACATTATTTATACGTATTTCATGGTGGTGTGTACTGGCTGGAACTGGTTGATAAGTACATTGGTAACACATTCTTTATACGTATTTCAGGGTGGTATATACTGGCTGGAACTGTTTGATAAGTACATTGGTAACACATTCTTTATACGTATTTCAGGGTGGTGTGTACTGACAAGAACTGTTTGACAAGTACACTGGTGACACTTGCTTTCTTTATACGTATTTCAGGGTGGTGTGTACTGGCTGGAACTGTTTGACAAGTACATTGGTAACACATTTTTTTTCGTATTTCATGGTGGTATGTACTGGCTGGAACTGTTTGATAAGTACATTGGTGACACATGCTTTATACGTATTTCATGGTGGTGTGTACTGGCTGGAACTGTTTGACAAGTACATTGGTGACACATTATTTATACGTATTTCAGAGTGGTGTGTACTGGCTGGAACTGTTTGACAAGTACATTGGTGACACATGCTTTCTTTATACGTATTTCAGTGTGGTGTGTACAGGTTAGAACTGTTTGACAAGTACACTGGTGACACATTATTTATACGTATTTCATGGTGGTGTGTACTGGCTGGAACTGGTTGATAAGTACATTGGTAACACATTCTTTATACGTATTTCAGGGTGGTATATACTGGCTGGAACTGTTTGATAAGTACATTGGTAACACATTCTTTATACGTATTTCAGGGTGGTGTGTACTGACAAGAACTGTTTGACAAGTACACTGGTGACACTTGCTTTTTTTATACGTATTTCAGGGTGGTATGTACTGGCTGGAACTGTTTGACAAGTACATTGGTGACACATGCTTTCTTTATACGTATTTCAGTGTGGTGTGTACAGATTAGAACTGTTTGACAAGTACACTGGTGACACATTATTTATATGTATTTCATGGTGGTGTGTACTGGCTGGAACTGGTTGATAAGTACATTGGTAACACATTCTTTATACGTATTTCAGGGTGGTGTGTACTGACAAGAACTGTTTGACAAGTACACTGGTGACACTTGCTTTCTTTATACGTATTTCAGGGTGGTGTGTACTGGCTGGAACTGTTTGACAAGTACATTGGTAACACATTCTTTATACGTATTTCATGGTGGTATGTACTGGCTGGAACTGTTTGATAAGTACATTGGTGACACATGCTTTATACGTATTTCATGGTGGTGTGTACTGGCTGGAACTGTTTGACAAGTACATTGGTGACACATTTTTTATACGTATTTCAGAGTGGTGTGTACTGGCTGGAACTGTTTGATAAGTACATTGTGACACATTCTTTGTACGTATTTCAGAGTAGTGTGTATTGGTTGGAATTGTTTGACAAGTACATTGGTGACACATTATTTATACGTATTTCAGAGTGGTGTGTACTGGCTGGAACTGTTTGACAAGTACATTGGTGACACATTATTTATACGTATTTCAGAGTGGTGTGTACTGGCTGGAACTGTTTGACAAGTACATTGGTGACACATTTTTTATACGTATTTCAGAGTGGTGTGTACTGGCTGGAACTGTTTGATAAGTACATTGTGACACATTCTTTGTACGTATTTCAGAGTAGTGTGTATTGGTTGGAATTGTTTGACAAGTACATTGGTGACACATTATTTATACGTATTTCAGAGTGGTGTGTACTGGCTGGAACTTTTTGACAAGTACATTGGTGACACATTATTTATACGTATTTCAGAGTGGTGTGTACTGGCTGGAACTGTTTGACAAGTACATTGGTGACACATTATTTATACGTATTTCAGAGTGGTGTGTACTGGCTGGAACTGTTTGACAAGTACATTGGTAACACATTTTTTATACGTATTTCAGAGTGGTGTGTACTGGCTGGAACTGTTTGATAAGTACATTGTGACACATTCTTTGTACGTATTTCAGAGTAGTGTGTATTGGTTGGAATTGTTTGACAAGTACATTGGTGACACATTCTTTATACGTATTTCAGAGTGGTGTGTACTGGCTGGAATTGTTTGACAAGTACATTGGTGACACATTATTTGTACGTATTTCAGAGTGGTGTGTACTGGCTGGAACTGTTTGACAAGTACACTGGTGACACATTATTTATACGTATTTCATGGTGGTGTGTACTGGCTGGAACTGTTTGATAAGTACATTGGTAACACATTCTTTATACGTATTTCATGGTGGTGTGTACTGGTTGGAACTGTTTGATAAGTACATTGGTGACACATTATTTATACGTATTTCAGAGTGCTGTGTACTGGTTGGAATTGTTTGACAACTACATTGTGACACATTATTTATACGTATTTCAGAGTGGTGTGTACTGGCTGGAACTGTTTGATAAGTGTGCTGCCAATTTTTCTGTTCTTCTTATCGCTATACTCGAGTGCCTTTTGATATCCTGGAATTATGGTAAGTTTTCTCTTTAGAATAAACATGACATTCCTTTAATCACTTGAGATAAATTAATTAATTTATACTGATTATCTTTCGATTTCTTTCATGAAGAGTGAGTAATATGAACCTTAACCTTAAAGTTCAATATCATATAAAAAATCTTCAAAGGTACGTTTCTATGCATTAGCGATTTTTAAAACTTACATGGTGAAATTCAAGCCTACGTTTTCATTGCTATAATGGGTTGTAACATCAGCATGTTATACAACACACGTTACTTGGGTGAAAGTGTTAATAATATAATCTTGTTTGTTATGATATAGGTGGGAACACAGTCAGTGTTGTTGTGTGTTTTGAATTACAATACAATGTTTATTAGTAGGAACTCGTGGATCACACTGAGACTGACATGTCAGCAGATTTAACGAATTTTTTAAACTTCGCATTTTCCTGTAAAAAGTTCAGTAAAACGTTCGGTAGTAATAAATGCAACTCGCAACAACATAGTTTACCGTCATCTTAAATAATTATAATAAATACGGCACACAACAACAAAGTTTACCTCGATCTTAACTATAGTTAATGTCCATCTCTTCTCTTTGATTTCAAAGCTGGATTTTTACTCAGGTACTGACCGATTTCGACATGACATCGAGTTAATGATTGGTCCACGCAGTGAGGCCTGGGGATTATTCTGGTCAGCTATGTGGAAGTACTTGTCACCTGCAACTCTTCTCGTGAGTGTTTGTAGTAGTGTTAAATCTGGTCACCGTCGTGATGTAAGCCAGTTTGTATCGGAGTAAGGTATCAATATTTTTATGGTTTGGAAAAATGTCTGACCACGTGTCACACTTTCTTGCTCAAACTAGAAAACAGTTGTTCTCCTTTACGGATGAAATAAGTTACCGATAAATAGCTTTGGGTGTAAATAGTGAAAGTCAATCAGTGAACCTGACGATGACCGAAGAAGGTCGAAACGTTGTTCGCTCTTATATGTAAAATATTTTCTCAACCCAAACGAGCCGTTTTTGCATATAAAATAAAATTGTGAAAGGCTTGAAAAAATATATTAATTAAAATTTTTAAAGTACTTTTTGTGTTAGCTTGCTTTCACAACTCTTATGCAAGATATAAGATATACCTATTAATCTAATTCTACTTTTCTATTCTTATACAGAATATAGGTATAACTAATAATCTAAGCTTACTTTTCTATTCCTATACAAAATATAGGAATAACTAATGATCTAAGCCTACTTTTCTATTCCTATACAAAATATAGGTATGACTAATAATCTAAGCCTACTTTTCTATTCCTATACAAAATATAGGTATAACTAATAATGTCAGCCTACTTTTATATTCCAATAGAAATTATAAATGTAACTAATAATCTAAGCCTACTTTTCTATTCGTATTCAAAATATAGGTATAACTAATAATCTATGCCTACTTTTATATTCCTATACAAAATATAGGTATGACTAACAATCTAAGCCTACTTTTCCATTCCTGCGCAAAATATAGGTATAACTGTTAATCTAAACTTCTTTTCTATTCTAGTACAAAATATTGATATTTAGTTAACCTGAAGATGATTTAAGAAGGTTGAAACTTTGTACTTTGTTTTAATTACCAACCGTCTTCATAATATAAAATATTGGTATCATTTATGATGTAACCACACTTTTGTGTACAAATTATGAGATGTCCTTTTAAGTTGAGAATGTTAACAGTAGAAAACAAAATACAGTTATCAAATGCCAGTGTTCATTTTTAGAGTTTGGTGTTTTTATCTAAAGAAACTCTAGGATACTGTTGTTAGAATATTTTTGCAATTTTAAATAGAATATCTGTCAGGTGTTCTGTACAAATTCAGTAACTAACATAACTTAGTTTCGCCAATCAACATACCTTCAGAGCTATTCACCGAATGTCTTATGGCTTTATTAGGCGCACGAAATATTAATTTTACCTAAATAGTTATGAAAGTGGTCGCTCTGTTGTGTAAATTATTTAGCTCCAAGGTTTGAATTGGATGTAAAAAATTATTTTATAACATTTGTAAGGACAACACGAAAACAAAGGCATTTATTGTTATCGAGAAGCCCCCCCCAGTGGCTCAGCGGTATGTCTGCGGACTTACACGCTAAAATCCGGGTTTCGATACCCGTGGTGGGCAGAGCACAGATAGCCCATTGTGTAGCTTTTGCTTAATTCAAAACAACAACAACAAGTTATCGAGAATGATTGTTGAGTTTTGACCTTAAATATAGTAATATATGTTAAGATAATATACTTTATAGTATATCGCTGAAATCAGGGGTTCGATTCCTCTCGGTGGGCTCAGCAGATAGCCCGATGTGGCTTTGCTATAAGAAAATACATACAATACATACGTTTCAGCACAATGAGCTTTTTAATGTTTGGGGCCCGGCATGGCCAGCGCGTTAAGGCGTGCGCTTCGTAATCTGAAGGTCGCGGGTTTGCGCCCATGTCGCGCTAAATATGCTTGCCCTCCCAGCCATAGGGGCGTTATAATGTGACGGTCAATCCCACTATTCGTTGGTAAAAGAGTAGCCCAAGAGTTGGCGGTGGGTGGTGATGACTAGCTGCCTTCCCTCTAGTCTTACACTGCTAAATTAGGGACGGCTAGCACAGATAGCCCTCGAGTAGCTTTGTGCGAAATTCCAAACAATACTTTATAGAAAATTACAAAGTCTCCAAGAAGAGACTGCGGGTTATCAAAGAAGGCGTTTAATCTTCTGCAATGAAACTCCACAGTCATTATAATGAAACTCCACAGTCATTACAATGAGACACCACAGTCATTACAATGAAATTCCACAGTCATTACAATGAAATTCCATAGTCATTACAATGAGACACCACAGTCATTACAATGAAACTCCACAGTCATTACAATGAGACACCACAGTCATTACAATGAGACACCACAGTCATTACAATGAAATTCCATAGTCATTACAATGAGACACCACAGTCATAACAATGAAACTCCATAGTCATTACAATGAGACACCACAGTCATAACAATGAAACTCCACAGTCATTACAATGAAAGTCCATAGTCATTACAATGAGACACCACAGTCATCACAGTGAAACTCCACAGTCATTACAATGAGACACCACAGTCATTACATTGAAACTCCACAGTCATTACAATGAGACACCACAGTCATTACAATGAAATTTCAAAGTCATTACAATGAGACACCACAGTCATTATGACACATAACCAGGTTGTATTAATGTTTTCTACAAGTATTAAACCACTACAGTTCCAGCTACATTGTAATTTTCTAATGAATGTTCAGTTCATATTGGTTTTCAACTGGATCAACTACGAACCACTGAAGTCGGGTCACTACGTCTTCCCGGAATGGGCTAATGCCGTGGGCTGGGTCATTGCCGTCCAGCCAGTTGGTGTAATTGTTATTGTTCTCATCTGGAAGATGATTCGTCTATCAGAGGGCACAGTAAAAGAAGTGAGTCGGAATATTTAATGGGTTGGATATCTTAATATCAGAAGTTTCTCAGTTAATGTGTTATAATGCCTATTAATTAACATTTTTGTAGAATATGAAAACATCAAGAAGCAAAACGAATGAAGAATAATGTTTGTTAAAACATAAAGAGAAACTTCCTCTTATCGCCGATAAATTTTAATTTTATATAAAGAAATCTAGGGACAGGTATGAGGTTACAATATAAATATTATGTCATGTTCAATGTATTTTATCATATTGACAAAAGTGATTTACAATCATAACTTAATACATACGTGGAGTCGAAGATTGAATGCAAAGAACAACTCTTGTGTTTGATAGTGAGCAGAGAGTCAGAGATTGAATGTAACAACTGTGTGTTTGTTACCAGTTGAGGAAGGAGTCAGAGATTGAATGTAACAACTGTGTGTGTGGTAATAGTTGAGGAGTGAGTCAGAGATTGAATGTAACGACTGTGTGTGTGGTAATAGTTGAGGAGTGAGTCAGAGATTGAATGTAACAACTGTGTGTGTGGTAATAGTTGAGGAGTGAGTCAGAGATTGAATGTAACGACTGTGTGTGTGGTAATAGTTGAGAAGTGAGTCAGAGATTAATGTAACAACTGTGTGTTTGTCACCAGTTGAGGAATAAGTCAGAGATTGAATGTAAAAACTGTGTGTGTTACTAGTTGAGGAATGAGCCAGAGATTGAATGTAACAACTGTGCGTTTGTATTTGTTGAGGAATGAGTCAGAGATTAATGTAACAACTGTGCATTTGTATTTGTTGAGGAATGAGTCAGAGATTAATGTAACAACTGTGAGTGTGGTACTAATGCGGAATGAGTCAGAGGTTTAATGTAACAACTGTGTGTTTGTTACCAGCTGAGGAATGAGTCAGAGATTGAATGTAACTACTGTGTGTTTGTTACCAGCTGAGGAATGAGTCAGAGATTGAATGTAACAACTGTGTGTTTGTTACCAGCTGAGGAATGAGTCAGAGATTGAATGTAACTACTGTGTGTTTGTTACCAGTTGAGGAGTGAGTCATAGATTAATGTAACAACTGTTTGTGTGGTAATAGTTGAGCAGTGAGTTAGATATTAATGTAACAACTGTGTGCGTGGTTCTAGTTGAGGAATGAGTCAGAGATTAATGTAACAACTGTGTGTGTGGTACTAGTTGAGGAATGAGTCAGAGATTGAATGTAACAACTGTGTGTGTGGTACTAGTTAAGGAATGAGTCATGGATTTAATTTGACAACATTTTTTGTTGTTGTATTACAACCGAGATAAAATGTCTGCCGATTCGGAATAATGATTTTATTTTTCATTAATATCATATTTGTTTGAAGAATAAATTAACTTTTTCTTAACTAAAATATAACGTGTCCGTTTAAACAACTTTGAACTGTTCAGCACGTGACGTTTCAGTTGTTTGTTTTTTAGCGTTTCCTGGCTCTTCTGTCTCCCAGGAGTGACTGGGGCCCTGCTGTCGATCCTATGCTCAAATCAGGTGATACAGAAGAAAACGGAGTGAATGGCGGAATAATATCCATGGATCTTCATTCCAAAGTTACCTTCAGCTTGGAATCATCTGTATGAAATAAGGAGAAATTAAAGAAACTTTTAAAAGGGCTCGTGTTATGTAACATGTTTTATTTGATTATTTGTAACTCGTTTGTTTCCAGTTTATTTAACTTTTACGAAAGAACGTTTAGAAATTTGTGGAATAGACAAATTGGATAAAAGAACTCACAAAATACGAGCAAGGTGTTTGAAATCAATTATTAACAAGTACAAGAAACATGTTTATGTTTTTCTAATTTCGTGTTTATTCTGTTTATTAAATTTTTACAATCCGTATCTCATAACCTTCTCGCAAACTTAAAACTCGTTTTGTGACTTTTCAGAAATCGAACCGAAGACATTTGTACAAAAAAATATATTAAATTAACTTATTTTGTCTGTTTCAGTAAAAATACTAACCCTCAGATAATTTTCAGGTGTTACATATAATTGTGTATTTAAAATATAACGTTTGGAGAAATGTGAGAAAAAGGCAGAACAAGAACAACAGATTCTAAGCGCCCCCTACTTGTCTGCCTAGCACCTGTTGGGCTTGTTTTATATTAAATATCTGCCAAGGTGGTTAGTTAGTTAATACGACAATAAAAAAACTGTAGTTGTCACCAAACATTTATAAAGTCGAAATGCAAGTAAACAGAATCATTTCATGGACTTCAATGACTTACTTTGATCACAGTCCCCTGGTGAGATCGGCAGTAAGTTTGCAGACTTACAACGTAAGAATCCTGATTTTGATTCCCTGCGATATACACAGCAGATAGCTCAATGTGGCTTTGCTCCAAACGAAACTAACAACGTTGATGAAATATCTGTAGATTAGTCTAATTTGTGTCTTTATTTTTCAAAACTGTTCACGAGTAAATTTGTGTTGTAGCATAAGTTAAAGTACCTCCATTTTAATTTGGAATACAAGACATGTTTCCTTAAAAGTTTTGCAAAGAAGAAGGCATTTATTATCAGGATTCACAAATCTGTTTTTAGATAGTTTTTGCACACTGAGAATAAGACTCCCAGTCATGAACCTGAGGAAAGATATTTATATGTTATTCTAACTTCCTTGAAAGATACGAAAGAAAATGGATATGTTCCATATAACTTCTGTAGAAATATTTGTATTATAATTATCACATATCAGTGATTTCAGAAGAGATATGAATATGTATTCTTGAATTTCAAAAGATACCAGAATGAGATATTTTTGTCAATATAGCTATTTTTCAGTAAGGATTTTGAACACAGATATCTGGTATTAAAGGTTTGAAACTGAACAAAAATAATTACATGTTCTTGCAGTCCTGTTAGGATAACAAAGATGGAAAGAAATGTAAAACCGATTATCCTTAAGAATAAACAAAGAGATAAATAAATTTAGAGATAATTTTTTCGGAAGGATAAACGATAAGCAAGAAAAAAGATCCGTACAGTTAGTTTGCGGGTAGGAAAGTAAGGGTAAAGATCCGCACAGTTTGTTTGTGGGTAAGGAAGTAAGGGAAAGACCCGTACAGTTAGTTTGTGGGTAGGAAAGTAAGGGAAAAGATCCGTACAGTTAGTTTGTGGGTAGGAAAGCAAGAAAAAGATCCGTACAGTTAGTTTGTGGGTAGGAAAGTAAGGGAAAAGATCCGTACAGTTAGTTTGTGAGTAGGAAAGTAAGGGAAAAGATCCGTACAGTTAGTTTGTGGTTAGGAAAGTAAGGGAAAAGATTCGTACAGCTAGTTTGTGGGTAGGAAAGTAAGGGAAAAAATCCGTACAGCTAGTCTGTGGGTAGGAAAGTAAGGGAAAAGATCCGCACAGTTAGTTTGTGGGTAAGAAAGTAAGGGAAAAGATCCTTACAGTAAGTTTATGGGTAGGAAAGGGAGAAGATCCGAACAGTTAAATTGTGGGTAAGGAAGTAAGGGAAAGACCCGTACAGTTAGTTTGTGGGTAGGAAAGTAAGGGAATTGTTTTAAGCTTTCGATAATTTTGTTTAAAAAAGTTTGTGGTTTTTGGGTCACTTATGATAATATCAGTTAATAATCACCTCAAACAGATTAATAATTTTATCATGAAAGTTAATGATTTCCTCTTATTAGCACACTAATTATTTGTTGTAAATATTTAAAGGAGTAAAATTTATTGCTGTTTTATTTACTATTTTTAATGATATTTTTTGAAGTATGGAAGGAGGCAAAAAACAAAGTCATAGTTGTTAGTAATGTATCTCAGAACGGCTGGTATGGGTTTTAACACTTTTATTGATTAGGAGATTGTATTACGTTCTCTGCTTATCAGTGAAAGTGTTAATACCCACTCTGAGTTCCCCGCTGGTTCAGTAGTAAGTCTATAGAGCTACAACGCTAAAATTAGGGGTTCGATTCCTGTCAGTGAACTCAGCAGATGGCCCGATGTGGCTTTGCTGTAAGAACAAAACACACAAACGCTCTGAAATACATTTTTATTTCAAGTGGATTTTTCGTCGTCAAGAATAGTTGTTAATAAGAGTGAATGTATATAAACTGATAAATGTGGGGCACGTGTCCCCTCTGCATTACGTCTTAAGCATCCCTTCCACAGTTTTTGAAAACTAGCTGGTTATTTTTTATACAAAGCATGTCTCCTAATTACCGTGTACTTTAATGATAACAACCGTTTCACCATTTGCTGACAAATGTTTTAGGAGTGATATTTAATTTTAAATTACATATAAATTAAAATGGTTAAACATTATATTTCTGAGGTTCCAAACAAATGAAGAATAACAATAATCAAAATGCCCCTCCGTAGTGGTACAACATTATGTCTAATGAACCGGGTTTCGATACCCGTTGTGGGTAGAGCACTACCTTGTGTATTTTTGTGCTTTGTAACAACATCAACAATTTGGAAAGGTTGTTTCCACGTAGAATGTAACCAGTACGGTCGTTTCTTCTAATTTTCGACAGTCTTTAAAGCACTAGTCGTTGATAATGTAGCAGAGTAAGACAAGAGGGAAGCCATATTAGATAGTAATCACCACTAACTCTTGAGATAAGCTTTTACAAACGAATAGTGGAATTGACCACTTATTATAACGCCCTCAGGGTTGAAAGGACGCGCAGGTTTGATGTGGCAGGGATTCAAACCCGCCACCCTCAGATTACGAATCGAGTGCCCTAACCACCTGGCCATATCGGGCCCTAAAACACTGGAAACAATTTAAAAATCGCAGTTTATGTTAGTGTATCTCTTCAGCTCAAACACGAAAATTCACAGTTTTCCAGAACTTCTTGAATTACCTGAACACTGACAGACATTTATTTGTAAGCCTACTTAAATTATTTAACATATAATACTCAAAACCTTATCTGGTTAATAACCTTTTACTTTGAATAAATATCTGAAAAACAAACTATTATGACATCTTGGAAGTAAAACTTTTCTGACAGATACTTAAAACAAAACTGTGGCGTGAAAGTTCGGTAAACATTGGTTGACGTTTTACAAATGATTCTTAGCTCTGGCATTAATAAAACAAACAATAAACTTTGGTGGATTTCTCTGATGTAACTAAAATCAAGCCCTCTACAGGCAAAATACATAACTTAATTTGTTGTTGTTGTTAATTTTTTTCCAGCTCTATTTATTCCTGCGACCATTTTGTTTTAGGGTTAGCCAAATGTGCTCAGTCACTGGTGTTAACACTTAGCGGGAATAATGTAAGTCAAAAGAAACTAACTATTGATCTACCATGTGCTTATTACTGAAAGATATAATTAACTATATTATGGTATATCTAAGACTTCTGTTATTTGAAGGAAGTTGTTTAAATATATGTAAAAAAAACCCCCAAAAATCCAACAACATCGTATTATAACTGTATATATGTTGATGTTTATACGAATACTCTTATAATTAGGTTCTGAACAGTAGTTTAGCTGTTATTGTGAAGTCAGATAACTCGTTGGTTTAATATAAGCTTTCATACTGTATTTAATCAAGTTATTATTGTTACAGTTTTGTGACCCATCAGCAGAACTTGTAAAAAATAAGAATAAAAATAGGTATTAGAAACAGCTGGTGTCAGTGAATAAATTTGTTTTAATATCGAACCAGGAATTTGATTCAAATGTTGATCTATTTTCCCGTATTTTTGTACATTTTTTTAAAGTTTGAATATATATATACACATTCTCGGTAACGACGTATACCGTGTATTTATGATCCATATTTGTGTCTTTGAAGGTGTAAAATGACAATTAATTTTGTCCATAACTGGTTTAAAAAAAGAACTAATGATGACAGCGTGTATTCATGTGACAACTGTACAGTAGGTGGCGCAGTGATCAGCAGGTGAATGTAGTAATGCATGCAACCACCAGACTGGCAGTAAAGTACACAGTGAATAGCATGAGACTAGAAATGTGATGAACAGACACAAGAGGTCGTAATGACCACTAGTTGAATATAGATAGGTGTCTGCTAGTGAGTGGAGGACGTAATGAACAGTACATGAATATAGAAACGTGATCAACGGACGGTAGAGGGCACACCGAACAACATTTGAGTAGAGACAAGTGACCACCAGAGAGTAGAGGGCGCAATGAACAACATGTGTGTAAAGAAATATGATCAACAGACGGTAGATGGCGAAATGAACAATATTTGAAAATAGAGACACGTGACCATCAGAGAGTAGAGTATGAACAAGCTGCTTGAAAAATATTAAGTTATTCAACCTTTAACACGTTACTTTTGAACTCTGTACACAAAGTTTAATATGCCACACCTTTAACACGTTACTTTTGAACTCTGTACACAAAGTTCAATATGCCACACCTTTAACACGTTACTTCTGAACTCTGTACACAAAGTTCAATATGCCACACCTTTGGCCAAATTGTTTTTAAAGTTAACTATGCAGGCCGTTTTACTTTAGACAAAACTTTGAACTCGCATGTTTCACTGTGAATATTATAAACCAAAGAACTTATTTGTACGGGTAATGATTGTTACACAATTGTCCGTATGGTGTCATGGTGTAAAATTCATTTTTAAAATTATGCTTCTTAATGATCAGTTCCCCTAGTTGTTGTTGTTGTTTTGAATTAAGCACAATGGGCTATCTGTGCTCTGCCCACCACGGGTATCGAAACCCGGATTTTAGCGTGTAAGTCCGCCGACATACCGCTGAGCCACTGGGGGCAGTTCCCCTAGTAGAACAGCGGTATGTCTGCGGTCTCATACCGCTAGAAACTAGGTTTCGGTACCCGTGGTGGGCAGAGCACAGATAGCCCATTATTTAGAGTTGTACTTAGCTAGAAACAAATAGAACCATGACTTAAAGGTAACTATATATGAACATTTTAGTGAGTAACAAAAATATATTCTACTGAGTTTCTGGACAGTATGTTTTTCAGAAACTTTGGTGTTTAGGATTCAACACAACATACTCTTGAACCTTTGAAGATATAACTGACATTTTGTCTGTTTCACTCGCCTCCCAGTGGCACAGTGGTATGTCTGTGGACTCGCACCTTTAGAAGCCGGGTTTCGATACCTGTGATGGACATAGCACAGATAGTCCATTGTGTAGCTTTGTGCTTAACTAGAAACAAATTATTTCACTAATGTTACGGTACTTAATAGGAAATTGTCCAAACATTCCACACATTTGATATTATTCGACATTAAAAGCTAGATCATCCAAACCAAAACTACTGCACGTGTAGTGGCGTAGTTCAGTATTTTAGCAGCCCATTAATCAGTGCGATAAAACACTTTAATTACAATAGAACAAACATGACTTTAAGTGTAACTTCCGCCAACAGGGACTACAAATTAGTAGTTATACGTTTCGACTGAATATATTCTAATATAGTCATTGTTCAAATAGTGACATGTGGATAGATTTTGTTACACAACCCCATAAGAAACTTATTTTCTGCAGGTCTCAGGAAATGACAAAACCATTTTATAAAAATACAACTTCGAACAAACACTGTGAATTAATAATAACAGGAAGGTAATTGAGGTAAAACAACTCAGTTAAAAATAGAGTTAAGTAGATGTCACTTGTCTGCTACTGACAATACTAACACTGCTTGAAAAACATTAGAAACCGTTTCTGTTTACTTAACCCTAAAATTAAACACTTTTCAATACACTTCATAATGACGAGAAAACCCACTTGTATAGAAAAATATACATGTAAAAACGGCTGGTATGATTTGAGAACAAAAAAGTATCCTTTACACGTTTTCGAACACTACAAATCAAATAAACATGACAAAACCATAAAACATCCAAATTCTAAATAAATAAACAAATGCAAAATTAAAGAAGTCTTACTTATACAGCAACTCAAGCCCAAAATAAACCAATATAAAGGAACAGCTTTATATCTATGTTAAAAGATATAATCAAACATCTAAGTAATCACGGCCTCTACATCCCTACACTCAATTACACAACCCCCTTCAAACATGTGGTCAGCTATCGGCCATTTACCTCTTTCATTCTTTGTGAATGATGGCCGAATAAGGTCAAAACTTTGTTCGTTCCTCTACATAAAAATTTTTCTCAACCCATAACAGCCCTTTTTACATATATATACTCTTCAAAACAAGAAACGCAAAAGGGATATTTTTGTTATTTTAAAGAGAAATATATGTAATAACGTTACAAGCTCAGTGTATGTGACGTTACACGTGTTAAGGCACTGATTGTCAGATCAAAATGACAATAAAAGTTGTGCACTTTAAAAACAGAGAAAAACATTAGATGTTTTGCCAAAACGCATTCATGTCCAATAAATTTGTTTGAGAAATCTGCATGTACTGCAAGTGCAACATGTGCAAAATCCCTATAAAAGTGATGGGTTCTCGGGTTCCATAGCTCAGTGTCAAGCCACCGACACGCAATACAGTTACGCCAAGACTGACTAAAGCACAACGCAACAACGCCATTGGTCGGTTGAAAGCAGACGAATCTCGATCAGATGTTGCCAGAGCTGTGAATGTCCACCCAAGCACCATCACAAGGCTATGGAATCGTCACCAACAACATGGATCAACTCGTGACCGTCCACGACCTCGTGTGACCACGCCCGCACAAGATCGCTAAATCCGGTTACGTCATCTTCGGGATAGGACCACCATTGCGACGTCTACTGCCTCAACCATACCAGGGCTACGTAGGATATCCGATCAGACCGTACGCAACCGTGTACGAGATGCAGGAATCCGATTTCGACGTCCAGTCAGAGGCGTCATCCTCACCCAGCAACATCGTCAAGTACGGCTACAGTGGACTCGGGCTAATCGCGTATGGCCTTATCGACGATAGAGGCATGTTTGGTTTAGCGATGAATCACGTTTCATGCCAACTCATAAACTCACACAGCCCAACTCACCACTGTCTTCTTGAGACACCACAACATGAACGTTTTTCCCTGACCCTCCAGATCACCAGATTTAATCCCCATCGAACATCTTTGGGACGAGTTGGACCGACGTCTGCGACGGCGACAACCTCAACCGCAGACTCTACCTCAGCTTGCAGCAGCTTTGCAGGCTGAGTGGACAGCCATTTCACAGGATGTGATTCGTCATCGCATCTCTTCCATGGGCAGGAAATGCCAAGCTGTTATTGATGCTCACGGGGGGCATACTCGTTATTGACGTTGAGTGACGTTAAACTTCAACTAGTGAGTGTGGACTTCGACTTCGCAGACTTTGGATGTTCAGCAGTGAATGTGCAAAGTTTCACACATGTTATACAGAACTACCCGGAATAAACTTGTTAAGAATTTGTCTCAAATTTTGTCTTTTGCGTTTCTTGTTTTAAAGAGTACATTTGATCCACAAGTTATATGACGGTTAATAAATTTTATTTTTTTGCCATTATACAACAGTTAATGGAAGGAATTGATTGATAATTGTAAATCGCTAACTTACTCTGTAAATAAATAACTCAGTAGTGATACTTGTGTTGAAATTCGTTTGTCTGACTCATGTTATTAAAAAATCCGTAACTTGTGAATGTTACATTTGGGGAATAAAAAATTAAAAAAAAAGTTTAATGAGGTCAACGAGGGTTCATATCGTAGTGAACCCCTAGAATTGAACTTTACGTGTATGTTTCCCTGAGTAAACCAAGAAAAACTAAACGAACTCTATAATAACCCTAGTAACAACGGTCGCAATTAAAACTCAGTGACTGATACCTGTAATGGACTTAGAAAACCTGTAGTGAACTTAGAAAGACTTGTATTTTTTGTTTTGTTTTTGAATTTCGCACAAAGCTACTCGAGGGCTATCTGTACTAACCGTTCCTAATTTGTAGTGGGAAGGCAGCTAGTCATCACTACCCACCGCCAACTCTTGGGCTACTCTTTCACCAACGAATAGTGGGATCGACCGTCACATTATAATGCTCCCATGGCTGAGAGGACGAGCATGTTTGGCGCGAAGGGGATGCGAACCCGCGACCCTCATATTACGAGTCGCATGCCTTAACAAGTTTGGCCATGCCGGGCCCGAAAGGCTTTAAACTTGTAAATAACAGAATTTAATCTCGTCAATATTTAGTTAGTAAATAGGGCTGTTTACTGTACGATATACAGTCAGTAAATATGACTGTCTGCTAGACGATATTCAATCAGTAAATACGATTGTTTACTGTACAATATTCAGTCAGTAAATACGGCTGTTTGTTATACGATACTTAGTTAATAAGTACGGCTGTCTGCTACACGATATTCAGTCAGTAAATACGGCTGTTTGTTATACGATACTTAGTTAATAAGTACGGCTGTCTGCTACACGATATTCAGTCAGTAAATACGGCTGTTTGTTATACGATACTTAGTTAATAAGTACGGCTGTCTGCTACACGATATTCAGCGAGTAAATACGGCTGTCTGCTGGACGATATTTACTTTAGTAAGTTGTCTGGAGAATACACACCATTTCTAATTAAGAAACTTTTGTTCATTGTTTACCGACATTATTGCTATACTGTAAGCACTTTGTATGTTCATTGTTTACCGTCATTAGTGTTATACTGTAAACACTTTGTATGTTCATTGTTTACCGTCATTAGTGTTATACTGTAAACACTTTGTATGTTCATTGTTTACCGTCATTAGTGTTATACTGTAAACACTTTATATGTTCATTGTTTACCGACATTATTGCTATACTGTAAGCACTTTGTATGTTCATTGTTTACCGTCATTAGTGTTATACTGTAAACACTTTATATGTTCATTGTTTACCGTCATTAGTGTTATACTGTAAACACTTTATATGTTCATTGTTTACCGTCATTAGTGTTATACTGTAAACACTTTATATGTATAAGATTTGATGAATTCAGATTCAATGTTGCAGTTATTTTTGTTTTTATAATAAGTAAACATAAAGATTCTCAGGTTTAATATCTTATTACAATTGTATCGAATCCCTCTGGTGGAAAATTAAGAAATAAATTAATTCTTTCATTATTGTACAGAAAACAACGGATAAAGTAATTTGCTGCAACTGATGGAACAGCACCAGCTCCAAACATTGTATTCAGGGCGTTGTATTCCCAGAGTGTAACATTGAGTTAGCTAGCGGTTGCAAACTAGTCTTATCGTTTTGTGTTTCCTCTCTTTCACGAGCTAGGTCAGTCGGTCGCCTGGTTCCGAGAGTACTGAATGACTTCAAACTTACCCAGGCTGTGTCCCACTAATGTCATGTGAGCCTATTTCGTGTTTCTCTCTTTCTTATTTCTTAAGAATAGCAACATGGATTCAAGTATACTTTTCGGGTTGATATTTTCCTGAACAAATTGAGAGTATTACTGAATCATTTTGGTTTTAGTTTGTCTTCAAAATGCTAACCCTAAATCCTGTTAAATCACCTACCATCTCGACTCTGGCTCGTTATATCCACATCTCGTACTAACCACTACTACCAGCGGTCAACAATCGAAACGTGGGTAAGAGATGAAATTTCTCGGACATCTGTCTTTACTAAACTTGTATAAGTTTAATCATAAAGATCACTTAGCAGATTTTACCATAAACAAATATAGTCAAATATTTTAAACAATTACGTAATTGTATTGTCTTTCCAGGTTAAAGTTTGGGTGAGGATAAAGTTAGCTTTCCTGTATTTTTAAAATGAAAGCTGAGTTCAAGACGAAACAATATTAACTAAATATTATTCAAGAAATATTCTTTAAAAATTTTATGTTAATACGCTTAAAATTTTACTTTGTTACGATAACCATAACACTAAAAACAAACACCATACTTAACTGGTGGTCCTCTATAGCTGTTGTTAACATTTGAAAATCAGTCCCAAAGAATATATATATATATATCAAATTTCATCACTGTTTATTATGACAAGGATTTGTGGTTTCTGTATCCATAAATCTTACCATGAAAATACGTATAAATTACTTAAATTATGAAGAGATTCCACCATTGGTTATCGTCACATAATATAGAAAAATGTAGATTTGTTTTTAAATTACGTATATTACTATGGCTTAAAGTGCACATAACTCAGGTAATTAATTTAATGAAGGTTTCTGTGCCACTAAAGTTTATGACAGTTTGCTGTATTCACAGGCCAAAACTGTAAAAATATCTTTTTACGCGTTTTGAACAAGATAATGTTCCAACCATCTGTGAGAGGTTTACAGTAAGTAGATCAGGTAGAAATGTTTAAGTTTTAAATAAAAACAACGATATATTAGTAGTTTTAATTTATTACTGTTGTTTGGTATGAAACAAACCAAAACAGTCAAACATTAATAAACTAATGTTTCAAAGTGTTATTTTATAAATATTTACAATATATAGGACACAGGTTACGACATTGCAAAATCATCAAAAAACTGTATATATGTTTTGATTAGTTTAAAATTTTAGAGCTGACCTAAATATTTTATGCAAGCCGAATCTTGTGAAGTTTTATTGGGATTACGGTTGAAAACACCGTTAATAACAAGGGTACGCAACTAATGAATCAGTTTATTCTAATCTTTACGTGTTTTTATTTCATAAGCACACCACAGTAAACTTGTCTCCAGTCTGTGGTCATTGTACTCTGTCATTGTGCACATGGTGTTAAACAGGTGTCTGAACTCTATGCTAATAGTGTTAAAATGGTGTCTGAACTCTATGCTAATAGTGTTAAACTGGAGTTTGAAAATATATCAGAATGGGTAATGTTAAATAATATTCACAATTTTTGCATCTTCGATGAAATGTGAACACTGCTTTATTAAAGAAGTTTGGGTCTCTGTATGATATGTAAATTCTGTCTCAGATAACGTCGTATACGGCTAGTAAACATCTCAACTGTCTTATATAGACACACCGTTCGTAATAGAAAACATCCGAACACCTTTGACGATGTAGACGTCTGGATATTTTCTCTCGTACTTTCTGATGACTCAGAGGTAAATCTGAGGATCTATAACGGAAAAGATCCGAAGTTCGAATCCTCGCAATAGACAGACTTTAGATAGCCTACTTTAAACCAAGGAAACAACAAGGATAACAATGTGATATTAAAGTAAGTCAGTAAGAACAACAAGGATAACAATGTGATATTAAAGTAAGTCAGTAAGAACAACAAGGATAACAATGTGATATTAAAGTAAGTCAGTAAGTAAGAACCAGATATTACTGTTATTGTTAAATATAAATGAATGAATGGCGTTCGTTTATTTAGGTTCGTTTAGCTTGTCATTTTCTCCCGGGCTTGGTGGTTATGGTTCAGGAGTCGTGGTTTCGAATCCCGTCACCGAATGTAACGAAGAAAAGCTTGTCACATATTTCTGCTCCTTTAGTCTCGTTCGTGTATTTTGTGTTCTAGTTCTTCCAGTATCAAGGGGCTTCCCTGAACATTAACCAATACTACATAAGAGTGGTGTTTTTTTTTCACCTATTATTTCCCTGGATGAGTGATATTTCTGGTTTTTAAATCATCGACAGTTAACCCTTTACTTCCATCGTAACGTATTGATCGTTACTTCAAAGTAACCGTTCAAATCAACCATGGAATTGATTTTGTTGTTTCTTCAGTTGAACAATGTTACATCCAGGTGGCGTATTTGTTTGTAAGTTATGTTACTACCAGGTAGCGTATCTGTTTGTAGGCTATGTTACTACCAGGTAGCGTATCTGTTTGTAAGTTATGTTACTACTAGGTAGCGTATCTGTTTGTAAGTTATGTTACTACCAGGTAGCGTATCTGTTTGTAGGCTATGTTACTACCAGGTAGCGTATTTGTTTGTAAGTTATGTTACTACCAGGTAGCGTATCTGTTTGTAAGTTACGAAAATATATTTCACAAAAGTATTTTTTTCTTTGCAACAGAAACGTATTTCAGTATAATATTTTTAAACACACGACGTCTATGGTAAACTGATATATGTTTATCTTCAGTAAGAATCTAAACTATTACTGTTTGTTTTTTATTAGAGCCAATGATTCATTGGAGAATTAAACAAGAGAATCGTCCTCAGTAGTCTCTACACTTAACATTTTTGTAGGCAGGATTAGAGTAAATTAGCCTATGAGACTTTTTACAAGCCACATTTTCGTACGCCAGTAATAACAAACATACCCGATTTGATTTTACTACCGTTCAGAATTTCTACCAGCCCACCTCAAACTGAAATTATTTAAGGTAGGATTAGATTAAAGTAATCTACGAGTCAGATGCATCAATCGAAAGGATTTGACATCCTATATCCTGTTGTATGAAGGTCTAGAACCGAGTAATGTATCACGACCTGTTGTATGAAGATCTAGAACCAAGTAATGTATCACGACCTGTTGTATGAAGGTCTGGAACTGAGTAATGTATCACGACCTCTTAAACGAAGGTCTAGAACCGAGTAATGTATCACGACCTCTTGAACGAAGGTCTAGAGCCGAGTAATGTATCACGACCTGTTGTATGAAGGTCTAGAATCGAGTAATGTATCACGATCTGTTGTATGAAGATCTAGAACCAAGTAATGTATCACGACCTCTTGAACGAAGGTCTAGAACCGAGTAATGTATCACGACCTCTTGAACGAAGGTCTAGAGCCGAGTAATGTATCACGACCTGTTGTATGAAGGTCTAGAACCGAGTAATGTATCACGACCTGTTGTATGAAGGTCTAGAACCGAGTAATGTATCCCGACCTGTTGTATTAAGGTCTAGAAGTAAAGAAACCTCGCAGTTTTTTCTATTCACTCACGAATCGTGTCAGCAAGTCACGAGGGAACATGCTGGCTATCGAGTAACACTTCAAATTGAGGCTGGATTTTACTGATTTAGTGACCGGTTTTTTTTTAAAGACGATGGTGTTTCATTTTTGCAGATTTGTATATGTTCTTTATCGGTAGACATTTGAATAACAGCTTCAATCTTGTGATAAGAATCCGGTGACATTGTTCTACAGAACGAGTCCACACTTGGGTGAAACACCTGAACCAGGTGGTTGTGCGAGGTTAAAGGCACCTTAGATATTAACTTTGATTTTGTGATCCACTTTAGTACATGTTTCAAGAACACAAATAATGCTATTTAGGTTAATTCGTTTTTTTAAATCATAGTCGTGCAGTGCCACAAAAAGATTAAACCGAATTTGCTTTGTATTAGTTTTCTACGGTCTAAATGCTTTTTAAGAAACAAACGTCATGTTTTTTCTACATTTTGACAGCTTACTAACCCTCTTTAGTAACTTAGTATTCACTTTATGGTTCTCTGAAATGGCGTTTCTTTTTTTGATATGGTCGCAAAAACTTTCTGAAGAGCAAGGAGTATGCATTAGCTGTCTCTAATTTTAAACTGATAAGACTATAAGACTGGTCAACTGCCAACTTCGGTTTGATCTAATTTGAATGAGTGGTGGTATTTGACTCTTGCCCTAATAACGCACTCGTGGTCCCATGTTATGGTAAAGGGACACGAGCTTTGAACTTTTAGACCCATAATTTGGTACTCCAACCATTGGGCTACACCCAGCACGGCTATGCAAATGATTTTTATTGAGGGCTTGTAGAAATAAGTAATCTATGGTGGGTGGAAAGCGTTGTGAACGAGTTTTCACAACGTCAAGAACGAAGTGGGCATAGTCGATTAGGTAGCTTACCTGGATTCCAAATTCGAGTATTTATGGCTCGAGGCACTTTTCCGAGAAAACGCTCTCTGCACTTTGAAGTTGTCGGCGCGCTATAAGAGTGACAGTTCTATTATTCGAACAAACAGCAGTAATGTTCTATCAGTTAAAAATTAGGGGTGGCAATAAATATGCCAAAACGTCTCGTTTACATTGAGAAAATATTTTACGTTGAAGAGCGAACAACGTTTCGACCTTCTTCGGTCATCTTCAGGTTCACAAAGAAAGAAAGAGGTAACTGACCGGAAGCTGACCACATGTTTGGAAGGGGTTGTGTAACTGAGTGTCGTAATGTAGAGGGTGGGGTTAGATGTTTGAATACATGATTTTATCTATAATATTAATATAGGTATAATGGCGTTCCTTTATATTGGTTTATTTTGGGTTTAAGTTGTTGTATATGTAAGGCTTCTTTAATTTTGCGTCTGTTTATGTTTGTTTCTTTATTTAGTATTTGAGTGTTTTCTATGGTTATGTTGTGTCTATTTGACTTGCAGTGTTCGAAAACGTGTGAAGGTGACTTTTTATGTTCTTTGAATTTGGTTTCCATTTTTCTACTTGTTTTTCCAATATAGAAGTCGTGGCAGTTATCACATTGTATTTTATAAATAATGTTGGTATGGTGTTTCTCAGTGTGTTTTTTCATAGTATAGTTTTGTGCCTGGTTTTTGAATAAATTTGGTATTAACTGGAATGCCATATTTTGTTACTAGTTTTTGCCAAATGTTGGTTAGTTATCTGCTGATGTCAGGAGTATATGGTATAAAGCAGTATATGGTCTCGTGATTTTTTTGATTCGTGAGATATATTTACTTTTGTTGGTTGATTTTGCTTTCTGTCTAGGTTTGTGCGTATAATGTTTTCTATGGTTTGTGGAGGAAACTTATTGATGTTGATGAAGTATTGTTTTATTTTGTCTAATTCATCGTTAATTTCATCTGGTGAGCATAGTTTTATGGCTGTGTTTATTTGGTTTCTTAGTATGTTGAGTTTTTGTTTTGTTACATGTGCGGAGTCCCAAGGAATGTATAGTCCAGTATGGGTGATTTTTCGGTGGATTTCTGTTTTGAATTGTGTGTCGGTTCTTATAATTTTGAGGTTAAGAAATGATATTTGATTGCTTTCTTCTTGTTCAAATGTGAAGTTAATGTTGGGATATATAGAGTTAATGTGATTAAAAAAATAAGTGTGTGTTCTGTAGATTTGAATCCCGCAACCGTGTCATCTACATATCTGTACTAGTATAGTGGTGGATGTAATGCTATATTAATTGCTTGTGTTTCAACTTGTGTCATCAAAATATTGGCTAGAACTGGTGATAAAACTGTTTGCCCATGATTAGGCCATTTGTTTGTGTATAGTTGTAGTTGTTGAACATGAAGTTTGTCTTTGTCGTGGTGAATTTTACGAGGGTTGCTAATTGGTTGCTGGGAATGTTTATAGTTGGGTTAGGGTCTCGGATATAGAGTTCTAAGGCTAACTTGCAGGCTTAAGTGGTTGAAACTTCTGTAAAGAGAGATATAACATCGAAACTGGCCATTAAGGCTTTATGATTAAGTTGATTTAGATTAGACTTGAAATTAAAAGAGTCTTTGATGAATGAGCTGGCTGATGTTACATATTTGGAGAATACCCATGCTATGTATTTACCAAGATTGTAATTAAACGATTCATATGTGGGCATTATTGGTCGTAATGGACAATCTGGTTCATGAGGTTTGGGGATGCCATTTATTTGCGGTGTGCGTGAGTCGGTTTTACGTAGGTAGGAATAAAGTGTTTGTGAAATTGTGTCGGCATTTTTCATTTGTAGTAGTAATTTGTTCAGTTGCGTCTCGTGTGTCTTTGTTGGACAGCTATGTGCAGATAGCTTCAATATGTAGCTTGACGTAAGCATTCTAAAACAAACTCGTGTACCTTACTCCTTCCTGATAGCACAAAGGCTAGATAATTGGTGGACTGGTTGTAAGGGCACTCGAATCGAAATATGTGAGTCACGGATTCGAATCCACGTCTTTCCAACCATGTTCTTCCTTTCAGCTATTGGGGCGTTACAACGGTACGGTCAATCCCACTGTTCGTTATTAAAATAGTAAAACAAGATTCGGCGGTAGGTGGTGCTGATTAGCTTCCTTCCCTCTCGTCTTTCACTGCTAAATTACAGTCAACTGGCGTAGATAGTGTAGCTTTGCGCGAAAAATTCTATACAGATAAAATGCTTAGTGTTTATATTAGGCCTTAAGGCCACCATTTTGATGTGATCTTCGGGTAACGTGTTAAATCTGAGATTAACCAATGTGGATTAAGGTTACGTGAAACACGTGACTTGTGTGGTGACCCCACTTCCCCCTACTTTTAAATTTGTTGCACACATTTTCTCCCTCCAGTCCATCAAATAAACCTGACCTCCTCGATACTTTTGTTTCCTTCTCTAACTTCTAAAGTGTATGAAGTTTATTTTTTTTTACACACACTGCTGTTAAATTATAATTAACAAAGTTAGTAATATTCAGGTGTGTAACGTTTAAAATTTATCTTGCATTTTGTTTTTACTTAACTTTAAAGAAGGCTACAAGAGTAAGGCTCCCTACCGGAATTTGTTTGAAATTATGCTGAAGTTAATTTTACATCAAATGATAAGCCCAGCATGGCCAGGTGGGTTACGGCGTTCGACTTTTAATCTACGGGTCGCGTGTTTGAATCTCCATCGCACCAAACATGCTCGTCCTTTCAGCCGTGGGCGCGTTATATGTTACGATCAATCCCACTATTCCTTGTTAAAAGAGTAGCCCAAGAGTTGGCGGTGGGTGGTGATGTCTAGCTGCCTTCACTCTAGTCTTACACTGTTAAATTAGGGACGGCTAGCCCAGATACTTCTCGTGTAGCTTTGGGCGAAATTCAAAAACGAACAAACATCAAATGACATTCGCATGTTCACAAAGTATTAATTTTTAGCTGTTGTTTTATATTTATCTTATGTACATAACTTACAATTCCATAATAAATTAATTTTTCTACTCCGGTTCAAAGTATAGCATCTAAAAGATTTGTAAGCCCTAAAGTTTGAGCCTGGATTGAGCGTGGCTCAGTAGTTGGTGAGCCCGGACTGTGATGTTTATCGCGACCAGTTGTAACAGACACAAACTGGTCATTTTTGTTTCATATATAAACGACTGCCAAATCTCACCATTTGGTCAGTAAAACGTGGCTCAATAGTTGGTCAGAGATGCCACTGATTAGCTGCCTTCATCTAGTTTAATAGAGGGACAGCTATAAGCACGTAGATCTTGTATGTTTTTGCTGGATATTCCGAAACGAATTAAGTGTCCAAACATCTCAGAACTTCGAATTTAATTACAAATGAACATTAACTTTGCTAATAGTATAAAACACAACACCAAACTGTATAGATATCACATGAATATTTCCGTATTTTAAAAGAAATATATAGGATATCTTCACATTTTATGGATATAGGGTTATCTCGACATTTTGATGAGCATTTTAGGATATCTTCAGTTTTCAACGAACATCTCTGAGGTATCTCTAGACATATAGAGACGTATTAGACATTTTTACATTTCAAAGATATATGTGGAGTGTTCCCACATTTTAATGGACAAGTGTGGGACATCCCCACATTTTTGTGCACATTAGTGAGTTGTCTTCACCTCAGTCAGTTGTGAAAGTGATAGATGGATATACATTGGTTTTGCTTTTCATTATATGGTAATGGTTATTCCTTTGGCCTCAACATATTTCTTTTGGTGGAGACAACAGAAAGAGGAAAATAATGAATTTGATGAAACAGTTGCTTCTAGGCCATCTATAGTTTCATATATACATCTAGTTATCTAAATTTATCATGACGTTTTACAGCGGGGATCTGCAACAGTAAGTCCTTCTGTAAAACATTTAACACTAGATTGATGTACCATTGTTCCAGTAACACTACATTCATGTACCATTGTTCCAGTAACAATTGTTTGACATATCATTGTTCCCGTAAGACTAGAATAATGTATCATTGTTCCAGTAACACTAGATTGATGTGTCATTGTTCCAGTAAGATAAGACCAGATTGATGTATTATTGTTTCAGTAACAATTGTTTGATATATCATTGTTCCCGTAAGACTAGAATAATGTATCATTGTTCCAGTAACACTAGATTGATGTGTTATTGTTCCAGTAAGACTAGATTGATGTATCATTGTTCCAGTAAGAATATATTGATGTACCGTTGTCCCAGTAACACTAGATTGATGTACCATTGTTCCATTAACACTAGATTGATGTGACATTGTTCCAGTAAGATAAGACCAGATTGATGTATTATAGTTCCAGTAACAATAGTTTGATATATCATTGTTCTCGTAAGACTAGACTAATGTGTCACTGTTCCAGTAACACTAGATTGATGTACCATTGTTCCAGTAACACTAAATCGATGTACCATTGTTCCAGTAACACTAAATCGATGTATTATTGTTCCAACAACAATAGTTTTCTATATCATTGTTCCAGTAAGATTAGACTAATGTATCATTGTTCCAATAATGCTAGATTGATGGATCATTGTTCCAGTATCACTACGTTGATGTATCATAGTTTCAGTATCACTACGCTGGTGTATCATTGTTCTAGTAACACTAGATTGATGTGTCATTGTAACAGTAAGATAAGACCAGATTGATGTATTATAGTTCCAATAACAATAATTTTATATATCATTGTTCCAGTGAGACTAGACTAATGTATCATTGTCTCATTAACACTAGATTTATGTATCATTGTTCCAGTAACACTAAATTGATGTATCATTGTTCGTTCCAGTAAGATAAGACCAGATTGATGTACCGTTGTCCCAGTAACACGAGATTGATGTGTCATTGTTCCAGTAACACTAGATTCATGTATCATTGTTCCAGTAAGATAAGACCAGATTTATGTACCGTTGTCCCAGAAACACTAGATTGATGTGTCATTGTTCCAGTAACACCAGATTGATGTACCATTGTCCAAGTAACACTAGATTGGTGTGTCATTGTTCCAGTAACACTAGATTGATGTACCATTGTCCCAGTAAGATAAGACCAGATTGATGTACCGTTGTCCCAGTAACACGAGATTGATGTGTCATTGTTCCAGTAACACTAGATTCCTATATCATTGTTCCAGTAAGATAAGGCCAGATTGATGTACCATTGTTCCACTAACACCAGATTGATGTACCATTGTCCAAGTAACACTAGATGGATGTATCATTGTTCCAGTAAGATAAGACCAGATTGATGTATTATTGTTCCAATAACAACAGTTTTCTATATCATTGTTCCAGTAATACTAGATTGATGTATCATTGTTTCAGTATCACTGCTCTGGTGTATCATTGTTTTAGTAACACTAGATTGATGTGTCATTGTTCCATTATCGCTAGGTTCATGTATCATTGTTCCGGTAAGATAAAGCCAGATTGATGTATCATTGTTTCAGTAAGATAAAGCCAGATTTATGTAGTATTGTTCCAGTAGCAATAGATTGATGTACCATTGCTCCAGTAACACTCGACTGATGTACCATTGTCCCAGTAACACTAGACTGATGTACCATTGTCCCAGTAACACTAGATTGATGTGTCATTGTTCCAGTAACACTAAATTGATGTACCATTGTTCCAGTAAGATGAGACCAGATTGATGTACCGTTGTCCCAGTAACACTAGATTGATGTATCATTGTTCCAGTAAGATAAGACCAGATTGATGTACCATTGTCTCAGTAACACTAGATTGATGTGTCATTGTTCCAGTAACACTAGATTGATGTACCATTGTTCCAGTAATACTAAATTGATGTATCATTGTTCCAGGAAGATAAGACGAGATTGATGTATTATAGTTTCAGTAACAATAGTTTGATATATCATTGTTCTCGTAAGACTAGACTAATGTATTATTATTCCAGTAAGATAAGACCAGATTGATGTATTATTGTTCCAATAACAATAGTTTTCTATATCATTGTTCTCGTAAGACTAGACTAATGTATTATTATTCCAGTAAGATAAGACCAGATTGATGTGTCATTGTTCCAATAACACTAAATTGATGTACTATTGTTCCAGTATCACTACGTTGATGTATCATTGTTTCAGTAAGATAAAGCCAGATTGATGTATCATTGTTCTAGTAAGATAAAACCAGATTGATGTATCATTGCTCCAGTAATACTAGATTGATGTGTCATTGTTCCAATAATGCTAGATTGATGGATCAATGTTCCGGTATCACTACGTTGATGTATCATTGTTTCAGTATCACTACGTTGATGTATCATTGTTCCAGTAACACTAGATTGATGTACCATTGTTCCAGTAACACTAGATTGATGTGTCATTGTTCCAGTAATACTAGATTGATGTACCATTGTTCCAGTAACTCTAGGTTGATGTGTCATTGTTCCAGTAAGATAAAACCAGATTGATGTACCATTGCTCCAGTAACACTAGATTGATGTGTCATTGTTCCAGTAACGCTAGATTAATGTATTATTATCACCGTAAGAAACACAGCAAGTTTATTTTCTCTGTTTTCTAAGTTTTCCACTCTACATGTTTTTTAGGCACAGACTTAAACAAGTCGAGGGATTATAAACATTTTCTTTCGTACGTCATTATTTGTTTAAACTTTCATCGTAACCTTGAATGCTGTATCTACGCGCCTTACAACAGAAACCTGTTTTTAATAAATATTCAAATTAGGTCCGCGTTTAAAGAGCAAATTTAAGAATATACATTTTCCGAGTACAGAAAA
>VWRL01001312.1:0-15000 GCA_011833715.1 Carcinoscorpius rotundicauda
GACCTCATGTTTTACACAACGATGTTAGATTCTTTTTCAGCAGTAAATAACATTGGTTTCCAAGTAATCTCAGAGAGCTCGGTCACGCTGTTTAACCTCGAATGGTCATTTTCATCTCTGGAGAGTGAAAAACGGTTTCGTATGTTTGTGGAGGGTGGTGACCTGCGAGGTGGGGTCACTGAACCACTGGAGAGTGGTAATAAGCTACTACTCTGTCTCTAATGTTATTAATTTTTAAACGTATTATATTCTGAATAATGAAAGCAAATTATACTGTACGTATAATGTGGAAAGTACTTGGAGAGAGAAATTGTCTCCCCGTGTTAATTTGTCTGAAATAAAACAAGCTGTCGGATCTATTCCATTATACATTAGTACACCACACGTTTTATAACAAATCTAAATCTCTAAACGTATGTTTACGTACTGCATGTTTGTATTGTAAGTTTTACAAGACTCTGGTTGTGTGTCTTTGATTGAAGTTTTTGTTTGTTTGTTTTTTCGAACATGTGCGAAATAACACCTGAACCGTATTGCTGTATATAAAAGTATCAGATATTTTTCAAATGATTTTCCAAGTAAACGTTTTGAAATATTTATAGTGACAGCATTAAATATGTTATAAAACGAAATCATGTCCCATCGATTGGGTTCCGTAAATGTTAACCTACATAAGTATACACTATCTCAGATTTTTAGTCTGCCTAATTTACGACGAATCTCACCTTCTTGCTCACTGTATTATTTCTCAACGATACAAACAGATATAAGTATTTCTCAATGTATTATTTCCATCTAAAAATAATACTACCATCTCTTTTTATCTTTGAAAAGCGACCTCCGACGGGACATCTTTATATTATATTTAGTTTCACTATCCCTGACAGATCCTTGTTTTTAAGTGTATCTCTTTGTTGTTTTATGTTTTTCTTTCGTATGTTTGTAATCTGTAGAATCAAAATATACTCATAAAAAATTATATGTATGCTGTTTTTCTAAATTTCACGCAAAGCTACTAGAGGACTATCTGCGCTAGCTGTTCTTAATTTTGAATTGTAAGACCAGAGGGAAGGCAGCTAGTCATCACCACCCACCGCCAACTCTTGGGCTACTCTTTTACCAACAAATAATGTGATTGAACGTCACCTTATAACGCCCTCACGGCTGCTGAAAGGGTGAGCATGTACGGTGCGACTGAGAGTCGAACGCTTTAACCACCTGGCCATGCCGGGTCCTATAAATATATCCATAAACTATAAGTATCTGTTAATATAAGTGACAAGAAGTTACTGTGAAGTTAGCCGCAAAGCAACACAATGGGTCATCTGTGCTCTGCCGATCACAGGTATCGAAACTCTGTTTATAACACTGTAAGTCCGCGTACTGTGTCACTGGAGAGTACGGAGAACTCGGCAGTTCGATCAACTGAAGAACACGTAAAGCATAACATATTGTTTATTTTGTTTTTGTTTGTTGTTTTTCTTTGATTTCGCGCAAAGCTACACGAGGGCTATCTGCGCTAGCCGTACCTAATTAGCATTCAAATTAGAAAATATATTGTTAAAAAATGTATTAGTATGGATAAATATTTAGATGTTTTCTCTTGTCCTTCTCAGTCCAAATTTCGTTTGTTAAAGACTCACGGACACTAAATATACATAACAGAAGTTCTAAGTTATTTCAGTTACTTTGAAAAGTGGTTAAGACTGTTTTCTATAATTCTTTAGAAGTACTTTTTAGTCTTATGTATTATTTTTAGCTGAAAATATCCTTAACTAATCTCGGCCTGGCATGGCCAGATCGGTTAAAGCGTTCGACTCGTAATCTGAGGGTCAGGGGTTCGAATCTGTGTCACACCCTACATGCTTGCCCTCTCAGTCATGGGGGCGTAATAATGTGACGGTCACTCCCACCGTGCGTTGGTAAAAGAGTAGCCCAAAAGTTAGCGGTGGGTTGTGATGACTAGTTGCCTTCCCTCTAGTCTTACACTGCTAAATTAGGGACGGCTGGAGCAGATACCCATCGTGTCGTTTCACGCGAAATTCAAAAATAAACAAACAAATCCAAATTATGAGGCCGACATAAGGTTGATCTACGTTATGGAGTGGTGATGTCATATGAGCTCTCCACCTTAGCATGTTTAACAAACTGATTGTTTAGATTTATAAATGCTAGTTTGCAGTTCAAAAAAGAAACCGATTTTAAATATAAAAATTTCACTTTTCTCTATGGACGTTGAAACTTCATGTCCAAACATAGAAAAAACATCGTGTAACGACTCTCGTTTTGTTCTTTTACTTCATTGTATGTGACTCCACACAGCAACGACACCTGCAAGAATTCGTGTAAAAGAAAAATCTTTACCGAAAGTAGCGAATAACGACTTACTTTTCATTCTTCTTATATATTTATGTAAAGAGTAGAAGGAAAATGTTGTTCGTATAATCTCTTAATAAACTAGAAATACGTTAGAAATTAACAGAATTTTAAATCATTTACTGAAACAATGTACATGGTTTTTGTTAGTTTATTACTTTAAACGGATTTCCTATATGAGGGTGATGAAAAACTTGCTATAGTTTCAATTTCCTTTACACAGAGGCACAAAGTAACTTGTAATAAATAGTCAACAACAGATTAATATGCAGATTAAGTGAGACATAAAATTAGAATTTGGTTACTTTAGTTGAAAGGAAATATTGCATTAAGGCTATTAATCAGATGGTTCCAGGTTCGAGTAACAAGTATGTCACTAAACACGTTCCATGCTTGTAACTGCAGGGTATTTCAATTACCTTAAAGAATCTCATTGTTCGGTTAAAAAAAGTTGTATAAGAATGGTAACAGTAGCCAGAATCTCAACTTGTGAAGACACTATGTTGAACATAATCATACCTGTTCTTTATTCAGTTATTATAATATTTGGGGCCGTCCATGTTATAATATTATAATGTTTTTTTTTAGAATTCTTTTCATTTTGTTGCAAAAATTCACTGGGTCATGTTCAGAATAAATTTGCATATATTTTATGCCGAAGATATAAACAACTGTCCAAAACCTGTTCGGTTTATTTTGAATTGCACGCAAAGCTACACTAGGGCTATCTGCGCTAGCTGTCCCTAATTTAGCAGTGTAAAAGAAGAGGGAAGGCAGCAAGTCTTCACCACCCACTGCCAACTCTTGGTCTCCTCTTTTACCAAATAATAGTTGGATTAACCATCACATTATAAAGCCATCACGGCTGAAAGGGCGAGAATGTTTGGTGTGATGGGGATTCAAACCCATGATCCTCAGATTAAGTCGAGTGCCTTAACTACATAAGTAAAGGTATTTGGGGAAATATAATTCATCAATAACATTTTTAAATACTTCTATATGAAAAATATTAGGAAGCATCTTCATTGTTTAGTATTTTTTATGAGAGAGAAGTAATCCTACCACAGAGACACTGAATGTGTATGGACAATACATAATTCATATACAAAACACCTTGTCATGAAAAAGAATCACAATCCTCTTTCCTTTACACAGAGGCACAAAGTTACTTGTTGTACAGTGTTTAACAAGTGTATCTCAGATAAAACAAATACATTGTGAGAAGTATCTTGCAAAGAAATACGTTTGAGTTTCGTCTCTGTTTCATGATTCATTATGTTTGTTTCCTCTTTCATATTTCCAATGTTTCACGGATGTCATTGGCTCTAATACCTTACGGTTAGGCCCACAATGACAACCTTTACTCATAATATTTTAATTATATTTGTTGTAAATAGTCTGCTATGGCCGAATTATCATTATTTTTACTTCTTCTACATACTCAATGTAAACGATATTTTAGATCACGTTCTGTCTCTCTATTACAGTTTCTTCCATGTCAACATTTAATGATTCAGTAAATAACATCATTAGGCTAATACAACAATGAGCTGGCATTCGAAGATTTATAAATTTAACGAAGTAATCTTAACACATTCGCATGGGATACTATGTGTGTGCCTTGTTTTGTTCCTGTAGTAGAAGTTATTCAGGGTTAGGTAATAAGGTGTTTATTTTCTTTCAACGTTTAATGTCAATGTTCAAGTTATTCTAGAGAATAGTAATTTCTGGTATAGAATGGAATGTCGGTAGAAGGCTAAGGTTTATATAATATTTTTTAAGGTTTTGAACTTTAATAAAAGGCCCGTCTATTATGTATAGGCTTAACCTGTAGACGGTGTTACATTTTTTAATTAGTTCTATTAAGGTTCTAAGTCTTCTTTGTGGGTACAAAGTTGTAATAAAATGTAATAGTGAGTTTTTAAATATAGAGTTTTCTCCCTAAAAAGAAAAAAATTGTGAGAAAACAAAAGACAGATAAGGGAGAAGACAGTTCAACTCCTTTGATTCTTCTCCACCTACAGTCTCCAGAAGTCCTTTGTAAGCCTTGAGTGTGGCACTTGAAAACGTGAATTTAATATGAGAAACAAGGAACCTTTGTTTTTATTTTATTGTGTATGTACATATTTCATGTGAATAGTGTTTAGAATGGGGACACCTTAAAGATGTCTGACTTATTAGGGTTTAAATGGTTTTTAAAATTCATGCTGATATTAGATTGTGTATTTTTAAAGTGTAATATTTGAGTTTATAAAAGTGTAGAGTGAGGGAGTTTCTCAGTTTTTAAATAAAATTACTTTGAAAACTTGGTTCTTGGCCTGACCTGAATTTTCAGTTTTGTTTATTTGTACAGATTACCCTCACTCTTTCCCTGCTACTTGTCTCAGATTTCTGTCGCACGTTTCCTCACTTATCGACATCTCTCATATTCTTCTTGAGCCTGACCTTATTTCTGAATATTTCTCAGGTTTCTTTTTGTTAACTGAGTTTTGTCTGTAATAGATCTGATAATCTTCTCCATTCTTTTCATCTTCTTACAGATTTACTTAAGTTATTTTATAATAATTTGTCACTTTCCCCACATAATCTGTTTACTCTCATCATGATTCATCGCTATGGCCCATTTATCCTATCTTATTTAGTCTTATAATAAAAAATAGCTTGTTTCTTTCGTATAATAATTTTAAGGCCAATTATTCTTGATTTTACGTTGTTTTTAATGGTGTTAAAATATATTACGTGTTATGACGTACACATAAGCACACAAGAAATGTTAAGTACATAATCTGCAGCATATATTTGAAATTATACATTGTAAACAAATTTATTATTTTTCCTTTACAAATCCTCTAATACGAAAGTATTAAAACTGTAAACCAAAAATATATTTCTCATTTTGAATTTTTTATTAATATTCCCAATATGACAAGAGTAGGCTTTTTTATTAATTACACCACCATCTAAATCGTCAGCTATAGAGCACACAAATAGAATGAAGTACATCTAGTACTCTATATTTACAATTGAAATTTATATATTTTCACAAGTACCGCCAATAAATCATATAACTTAATAATTGAGATTGAAGATTCATTTCTTGAATGTCGGAGAAGGGATCCAATAGGTTCCTATCGTCCTAGTCAAATACTGTTCTGGGTTACTCACTTTATGTGGGAAAGATCAGTGTAAAGTGGAGCATATTGCAAAAAATATGTATTGGTATTTTAAATTTACAGATGACGTGCTATCTTGAGAATACAGCTTCCTTTAATTTAATAACGTAATTTTCAATAGAGCCTGAAGTTGTGCATTTGTAAAAGAAACAAAAACACAATTATAATGCCAAAACGCAAACCAAAGATAACTATTTTCACAGTTTGTGTGAAACTGGTAAGAGCGAGATAAAAGCTCTTATCAAGTGGGTATATCCCTCCATTAAAAACATCTTCCAAAGCTAAAGAAATTAAATAGAAACCCTTAAAAATTAACTAGAATTGAAGTTGCTCGTTATCATCACTTTTACACGAAGTTAAATCCAAATGATAACCTGACATTAATATAAATAAAAAAGATTTAACCTGCTATAATAAAAACACAAGTTACCAAAATAAAAGTTTAGTGAAACATTACTAAACGATAATAATATCCTAACTTCAACATTGTCTCCAAACAAAAGAGGAACAGCCATTTTTTATATGCTGCTTATATTAATCGTCTTCCACTACTCTGAAACGGGCCTCATTCAAATAAGTACTAATAAAATCCGCCATCTTACATGATTAAAACAAAAAATAGACTTGGTGTAAATCTAACAGTCACTTTTCACTCTGTCATAATTATAAAACATTACTTTATACCTGACTTGAAAATGTTTTCTGTATGAATTAATACCTCACATATCCAACTTCCAAATGCACGAAAACATCAGCGGAGACCACGACCAAACTTTTGTTGTTTTTATTATTTCTCTGTGTAAGACTAGTCATTACCACTAACTCTTGCGCTACTCTTTAACCAACGAATAGTTGAGTTAACCGTCATATTATTACGCCCCCACAGCTGTAAGGGCGACCATGTTTGGAGTGAAGGGGATTCGAATCCTCGACCCTCAGATTACAAGTTGAGTGCCTTAACCACCTGGCCATGCTTCAAACAATCTCTTTTAATACTTTGAAGTACGAAGTTTTACAAGTTAGCTGTCGTTAACTGAGAAGAAATCAAAAATGCAAAATCAGTTATCAATGAATTCACTAAAGCCATTAAAGAAATAGTAAACGAAATTCAACACAACTATGAAAGACGTTGCCTACGTCGATTATGTATCAACACCCGTGACAGGACAGTAGAAACAAACAGAAGAAGAATCCTAATCACAAACCAGAAGAAGTGGATACAAATTGATAACATGAGAATCATTCACCCCGCTTCTAGAAGTTACGATATCTTTACTTTTAAAAGTTTCCAGAGTCACGATAGAGAAAATATTTCTCAGAAATTTTTAATCTCTGTTTTTGAAAATACTAAGATTGTTTAAGGATATGACTTGTAGCTTCACGTAACAATTACTCATTTGATTGCATGAATCCATTTTAAAACCCATAAAAGTTCAAATTGCACAAAAGTAAAAAGAATTTAAAGAAAAATGTAATTAAATATACAACTTTGATAATGATAAGTGGAATTATTTGTAATCAGTGTAACTCAATGACAAGTGGTAAATTAGGTTTCAAGTTTTCTATCATCTTAAACAGCTTGTCTGGATGAATAATTCGCAACAATAAGTGAATGGCACCAATTTTAAATATTCTAGAAATGTCAATAAAAATATAGTTGTGTGATCAAAAACACCATCCATAAAATACCACAACTCTTGTTTTCTTTTATCTTTTTTAATGGTCACAATTTATTGATGAGGTTTGGATTTCATTGAAACAGATATTTCTAGGTGACTGTTGATAAATCACTTGTTTTCAGATACTTTACTTAATATTTTAAACAGCTTGGTTGACTGAATGATTCACAAAAATGAATTAGTAACCTTAATGATACATATTATTTACATTCCTGTATAAATGTAGGATTGCCGGAGAAATAACATAATTTAAAAACAACGTACATGTACTATCAAGATGATTTTTAAACTCTAAGTCAGTTTACTAACATTATATTTACTGCGGTATATCTGCGGACTCTCACCGCTAGAACAGTAGAACTGATGTTGTGAGGAGTGAAGAAGAATATGATGAAATACGTTTTAGACGTACTCTTTAGACTGTGTAAAAATACCTGGATTTCATTACCAAAAGAGCTGTTCTAAACTGTATTCTCGCCGAGAGCAAAGCGCAGAATGCCCACTGTATAGAATTGTACTTAATTCAGAAATCTACACTACAAAATAAAAATAATTGTGAAAAAAAATTTTTAATTACTAGAGTAATTGAAATTTTTAAATACTTATTACAAAAAATCTAAATCTGTTTTTAAAAACACGTGTAGTTATTTTAGTTTCTTAATTCTGTTTGTCCGATCATACGCTACATTGTTACATTTCGAGCGTTTACTCTGTAGTTATTACATATGTGTGGACCTCAACATCAATATAGAATATAAACAAAATATTTTTGTCAAAGACTTTAGCATCTCATACTATGAGGGTTAGGCTACTCATACCATCAGGATAATTAACAAGTATATAAAAAAAGTACTTTTACACTAGATAAGTATATCGTGATATGTTTGTTTTGTTTTAAGGTTTTCGTAAAGTTACACAAGGCCTATCTGCGATAGCAGTTCCTACTTCAGCAGAATGAGAGTGGAGGGAGTGTAGTCAGTCATCACCTCCAAGTATCAACTTGTTAACAAATAGTGATATTGCATGGCACATTATAACTCCACAATCTCTGAAACGGCTAGCAAGTTTGGTGTGACGGAAATTCGAACCTAAACCGACTACATGTTCCGACTTTACGCTTGTCTACCTCTTTATTTGCTGTTAAGATACTTGTGCACCCAGCATCTTAACATGTCCATTTCTCAGTTAAACTACCAATAAACTGAGAAGAATAGCATCCAAAACTTAAACATAAATCATTTAACGAACTAGTAAAATAAATAATGTAAGCTTTCGTTAATGTAGTTTTTGTTACTGTGAGACTTCAATTTTTGAAACGTTCTTTCACATTTCTATAAATGTTTAATTTAATAAATATCGTCACAGAAACTTCTCTTTATCTTTGAAATGTGTTCTGGGTTCGCAGAGTGACGTCATCATAACTTATGTATTGTTTTACTTTAATTATCTGTTTGATGAAAGAAGTATCATTTCGAACGAGAGTTTGGTTAGATATCCAGCTCCTCTAATCACTACAAACTTCATAGAACAACAAGCTACCACTACTGCCATCAGACTGTCATATAAAGTTAAGGTTTTTTCTTTGGAGTCTTCAACATAATGTACTTCGTGATCACGAGAAACCTACTTGAAGTAACAATGTATTTCAATACGGCTAGTACGGGTATTAAAACTTTTATTAAAATAAAGTAGACAACAAGGCTTCGAATATTTCAGGTCATCTTCAGGTAAACAAAGATAATTTGTATATTTCTATATGTTCTTTACATCTATGTTTTTCAAGGCTGACTTAATTTCTGTGTGTCCCCTTCATTATACGCATACATTTTATTATAATATTTCGCTACAAGAAACACAATATTAAAGCTACACAAGTTACTAGTTCTATCACCTTCCATAAATGCATGATATTTAGACATCACAAAGGTTTTGACATTCACTGTTTTCAGACATTTTTGTTCTTTTATCTTTATCAAACCTGTGGATCATTCATTTAAAAAAAATCACTCTGATAAGTTGTACCTGGGAATTTGAGACTATACTTTAAATTGCTGTAAATTTTGTCATAATAATGAAGATGAGTATATATACTTTTAATTATTAAATTCATATTGTTATTTGAGCATACACGACTTTCGAATCATGCAATTCACCCAAACACCTAAAATTTTGTGTAATTGGAAATTTCCACAAAGATAGTCCAGAGCTATCTGTCCTAGACGTTCCTAATATAGCAGTGACGTATTACTGGAAAGGAACTAATCAACATCACCAACTAACAAATTGAGGGGTTTCTCGTTTACAAAAGAACTGTTGGATTGGTTGTCAGTTATAAAGCTTCTATGACTAAAAGGGTAATCATGTACGGTTAAGTGTATCCATGCCCTCAGTCCACAGATTACGAGTGAAATGTACAGATTCCCAGGCTCTGCACGGCCCTAAAAACACAATAATTAACATCACAGTCTGTTGGTAGTAACGACAGTACGTCAAGTCGATGCTCATGTGATGTTTGTAGCGGTGAGACGAGTCGACTGTTTAACTCAATTAAAAATTGTCATATACAGTAGGAATGAAGTTATTATTAAAACAATAAACGTTTTATCGGTTTCTTTGTACAATTGAGCGATATATTATACTCGTAATATGATAGGTTGCCATGTCGGAGATATCTAGTGATTCAGGTTTAAGAGACTATAATTTTGAATCAAAAACCAATAGAAAGGCAATCAGTTCACACCAGTTACCGTATGAAGAGTTTTCTTAAAGAAAAAGTGGGATTGGCTGTTACTGTTATAACGCACACATAGTTAAAAGAACGAAGCATAGTTAGTAGTACCGTTTCTCAAACACAAGACCCAAACAAAATAAGAACATGGTAGTCATTTCGGTCATAAATGCGTTATAGGAAATAACTTTTGTTTTCAAAAGAGTTGTAGTTTTCTTTTATGCGTAAAGCGTTATAAAGTGACTTAATAGTCTGTGCGTTCGACTGCACGCCTCAGTTGATCCAAGCGATTAGCTGGTCTCTCTCCCGAGAGACGGGTGGCTGGACCCGAAGCGCACTCTGGACGAGCCGCGGAAATCCAGCGTGTCAAACCGAGGGTCCGAGCGGCCCTGTCCCGCGAAAGGGGCACACCGTACCGGTGACTGTTTCTGGTTCTCCTCTCCGTCAGAGCTGGAGAAGAAGCAGTCTGTGCGTTCGACCGCACGCCTCAGTTGATCCGAGCGATTAGCTGGTCTCTCTCCCGAGAGACGGGTGGCTGGACCCGAAGCGCGCTCTGGACGAGCCGCGGAAATCCAGCGTGTCAAACCGAGGGTCCGAGCGGCCCTGTCCCGCGAAAGGGGCACACCGTACCGGTGACTGTTTCCGGTTCTCCTCTCCGTCAGAGCTGGAGAAGAAGCAGTCTGTGCGTTCGACCGCACGCCTCAGAGTTAATCCGAGCGATTAACCTTCGTCTTTTGATTCAAAAGACGTTCTGTTCCCTCTGCTGATGCGACGAGTTTCGGGTAACTGTACCGAGACATCGGAATATGCATCGAATCCGTCGAATGATATAGTGTGGGTTGACCTGTCCTCCGAAGGTAGGCTCTTCCCGATACACCGTAGGTGGTTTCGTGTTAACGGAACTACGGTTTTGGAGGACTCGTACACCAGAGGGTGTGAGAAGACTGTCTCGTGATTGGTGACACGAAGTAGACAGTGAACGGCAGGCGTGTTTCTGGCCACGCTTAAGCCGGTACGAGAGTGGTGATTCTACTCGCCGTGGGAGCGGGTGGAGTGCACCAAACGAGAAAAGATACCTGGTTGATCCTGCCAGTAGTCATATGCTTGTCTCAAAGATTAAGCCATGCATGTCTAAGTACATGGCGAAATAAGGTGAAACCGCGAATGGCTCATTATCCAGCCGTTGTTCCTTAGATCGTACTTTCCTACTTGGATAACTGTGGTAATTCTAGAGCTAATACATGCAACAAAGCTCCGACCTCACGGGACGAGCGCATTTATTAGACCAAGACCAATCAGACTTCGGTCCGCAAATGATGGTGACTCTGGATAACTTTTGGCTGATCGCACGGTCTAGCACCGGCGACGCATCTTTCAAGTGTTTGCCTTATCAACTGTCGATGGTAGGTTATGCGCCTACCATGGTCGTAACGGGTAACGGGGAATCAGGGTTCGATTCCGGAGAGGGAGCCTGAGAAACGGCTACCACATCCAAGGAAGGCAGCAGGCGCGCAAATTACCCACTCCCAGAACGGGGAGGTAGTGACGAAAAATAACGATACGGGACTCTATCGAGGCCCCGTAATTGGAATGAGTACACTCTAAATCCTTTAACGAGGATCTATTTGAGGGCAAGTCTGGTGCCAGCAGCTGCGGTAATTCCAGCTCCAATAGCGTATATTAAAGTTGTTGCGGTTAAAAAGCTCGTAGTTGGATCTCAGTTCTAGACAGGGGGTCCGCTTTGGCGGTTACTTCCTGGCCTAAACATCCTGCCGGTTTTCCCTCGGTGCCCTTGATTGAGTGTCGTGGGTGGCCGGCAAGTTTACTTTGAAAAAATTAGAGTGCTTAAAGCAGGCGAAACGCCTGAATAATGGTGCATGGAATAATGGAATAGGACCTCGGTTCTATTTTGTTGGTTTTCGGAACACGAGGTAATGATTAAGAGGGACAGACGGGGGCATTCGTATTGCGAAGCTAGAGGTGAAATTCTTGGACCGTCGCAAGACGAACTACTGCGAAAGCATTTGCCAAGAATGTTTTTATTAATCAAGAACGAAAGTTAGAGGTTCGAAGGCGATCAGATACCGCCCTAGTTCTAACCATAAACGATGCCAACCAGCGATCCGCCTGAGTTCCTCAAACGACTCGGCGGGCAGCTTCCAGGAAACCAAAGTGTTTGGGTTCCGGGGGAAGTATGGTTGCAAAGCTGAAACTTAAAGGAATTGACGGAAGGGCACCACCAGGAGTGGAGCCTGCGGCTTAATTTGACTCAACACGGGGAAACTCACCCGGCCCGGACACTGGAAGGATTGACAGATTAAGAGCTCTTTCTTGATTCAGTGGGTGGTGGTGCAGATCTTGGTGGTAGTAGCAAATACTCAAGTGAGAACCTTGAGGACTGAGGTGGAGAAGGGTTCCATGTGAACAGCAGTTGAACATGGGTCAGTCGATCCTAAGGGATAGGAGAAATCCGTTGGAAAGCGGGACCGATATCAATTGACGGCAAGGTCCCGCGACCGACCGAAAGGGAATCGGGTTAATATTCCCGAACCCGGACACGGAGATAGGCCTTTGGCCCAAGTGCGGTAACGCAACCGAACTCGGAGACGTCGACGGGAGTCCCGGGAAGAGTTGTCTTTTCTTTGTAAGGGATCGGCTCCCTGGAATCGGCTCGCCCGGAGATAGGGATGCTGTACCCGTAAAGCACCGCGGCTCTTGCGGTGTCTGGAGCGCTCCTGTCGGCCCTTGAAAATCCGAGGGAGAGAGTGTGATTTTCGTGCCGGACCGTACCCATATCCGCAGCAGGTCTCCAACTCCAAGGTGAACAGCCTCTAGTCGATAGAACAATGTAGGTAAGGGAAGTCGGCAAAACGGATCCGTAACCTCGGGACAAGGATTGGCTCTGAGGGCTGGGTCTGGTCGGGCTGAAGTCCGACGCGGGTGTGGTACTGCACCGGGACTGGGCGAGGCTAGCCTTCGACGGCTCGGTCAAGCCCGGACCAGCGTCGGGACCTTCCCGTGAAAGGCCTCAGCTACGCGGCGTGCCGGGATCCCGCCTGGCGCGACTGTTTCGGCCAGCAACTAACAGCCGACTCAGAACTGGCACGGACCGGGGGAATCCGACTGTCTAATTAAAACAAAGCATTGCGATGGCCGTCGGCCGGTGTTGACGCAATGTGATTTCTGCCCAGTGCTCTGAATGTCAAAGTGAAGAAATTCAACCAAGCGCGGGTAAACGGCGGGAGTAACTATGACTCCCTTAAGTCGTAGAACATTGCTGATACACTGTCTATGGAGGTACCTCCTCGTGGTGCGGCTGGATGCAGGGAAACCTGTAACTGAATCCTCCACACGTGAAGGAGAACACTAAAAACCCATATGATGAGCTCGCCGACCATCGTATGTCCAAAGGCAGGGGCAGTCAGCCCCAGAAACCCCGAACGTGAAGGAGAACACCGAAAACCCATACGATGAGCTCGCCGACCATCGTATGTCCAAAGGCAGGGGCAGTCAGTCCCAGTTTAAGGAAGGAAAACGTTTAACCGTAGCGAGGACTCACCGAACTCGCTGACTATGTAGGTGCACGGTAGGGGTTTGCAGCCTTATCCTGTATTAGCATTTTGTGGGGACTGACCTACCCCACATCAGAGCTGGTTAATTTTTATATATGGATAGTAAAAATTTCGATAAAAGCTATGGTTTGGCGTCCGTGGGGTGCCAGGGCGGCGGCCAAACCCAATCTACTTGGCACCAACCGGGGATGGTAGCTTCCGAGCGATTCCCCGGCGTCGAGGGAGAGGATAGCCTAAGATCCGGAATAGAGGAATTGAGTGAAACCTATTCCAACAATCCAACACGTGCCCAAGGTGTTCGGATTGCGTCCAGTCTAACTGCCAGGGGAGGCAGATGCCGAACCACTGAGGTGGACGGCTCAAGTTATGAATCCTCTGTAAATGAGGAAAGAGAGACATTTTCCAGCCGAACCACAGAGGTGGACGGCTTAAGTTACAGTCCCAGTGTCAAAACGGGACCTATGACAAATATACCGATTTATGACAAGGAATTGATGGTTGAGAGGGTAGGGAGGACAGTATTTGTTAACCTACCTTCGAATAATAAAATTTTGGCTTGTGATATGTGCCCGCTCGAGTTCACTGGGTTTCCTAAATTTGCAGTCCATCTGGCAAATGAACATAACTCGATGGCACAAGCGAGATGCATGTTCTGTGGCAAAGACGATAGTCACCATCACGCTATCGCGTGTCACGTACCAAAATGTCCCTATCGGCGTTACGTAGCGTTCGCCAAGCAGACTTCCAGCGTAGCCTGTGAAGTCTGCGGCCTGAGATTTAAGACCAAATCAGGCGTGTCTCAGCATAAGAGACACAAACATCCAAGGATAAGAAATGCCGAGCGCATTGAAATGACCGGAGTTAGGGCGCCGTCGGAGCGTCCTCGCCAGGTAGTATGGTCCGAGGAAGAAGTACGAACCCTCCGAGAGATGGTAGTAGTATACTCCCGAGTATACTAAAAGAACATCAATGTTCTCTGTGCGGAACATCTACCCGGCAAAACTCCGAAACAGATCTCTGATAAACGCAGAGATCTCAACAAAATATCAAAGCCCGTCCACTTTGCTTCACCCACCATCCAGAGTCGTGGAGATCCTGTTGACGTCGTTCAGCACGAGGAGCTCGCCTGGGAAGGGATAAATATCCCCGAACGGAGTTCTAAGTTCTGCTCGTACATAAGTCAGCTGAGAGATCAGAAGGGACTCGACGAAGCAACCTGGCAGGAAGTTGAGATTGTGACTAAAACATGGGTCGACGAGCTCGCCCATTCGCAGACAACATGGAGAAACGAGAGAACTTCGACGCAGGCTCTTAAAGTCCTTAATCCTGCTCGAAGGCCATACAAGAGACGGTTCGATAGAGTAGAACGCTTTAAGAGGTACCAGAAGATGTTCAATTTCGAATGAAAGCGCCTAGCTGAGGGGATATTAGACGGCCGGGATGCTGTCAGATGTCCCCTTAGTAAAACTCAG